>JASUDE010000131.1:89194-111096 GCA_034509685.1 Colletotrichum cereale
ATTCCCAATACACATATTCAAATGGCGGAAGCACTCGCAGACAAACTCAAGGCGACGAACCTGAGGTTCGCCCTCCTTCTCATCCGTGAACCCGTGCCCGAGACCTGGTTAGACTGACTTTTGCAGCGATGGCGCCCCATCAGAGGACTGGAAGAAGAGCTTGAAGCTGCCTGCCAAAGATAACAGACAACAAACCGAGGTATGTTGTATCCCGCGCTGTCCCCGCCTGCTGCTGCTGCTGCTGCTGCTACTGCTGCTGCTGTTGCTGCCCCCGGCTTGGTCGCCCACATGCTGACACAGCCCGTTGCCCAGGATGTCACAAACACCAAGGGTCTGGAGTTTGAAAACTTCCAACTGAAGAGAGACTTGTTGATGGGCATTTTCGAGGCTGGATTCGAGAAGCCGTCGCCAATCCAGGAAGAAGCCATCCCCGTTGCGTTGACCGGTCGCGATATCCTCGCTCGTGCGAAGAACGGTACCGGCAAGACTGCCGCCTTCGTCATCCCCGCCCTCGAGAAGATCAACCCCAAGGTCTCCAAGATCCAAGCCCTCATCCTCGTCCCCACCCGTGAGCTCGCCATGCAAACATCACAGGTCTGTAAAACCCTCGGCAAGCACCTCGGCATCAACGTCATGGTCACCACCGGAGGCACCGGTCTGCGCGACGATATTATCCGTCTCCAGGACCCCGTCCATATCGTCGTCGGTACCCCCGGCAGAATCCTCGATCTCGCCGGCAAGAACGTTGCCGACCTGAGCGAATGCTCCATGTTCATCATGGACGAGGCTGACAAGCTTCTCTCCATCGAGTTCACCCCCGTCATCGAGCAGCTCCTCCAGTTCCACCCCAAGGACCGCCAGGTCATGCTCTTCTCCGCCACCTTCCCCCTCTCCGTCAAGGACTTTTCCGACAAGAACATGGTCAGCCCCTACGAGATCAACCTCATGGACGAGCTCACCCTCCGCGGCATCACCCAATACTACGCCTTTGTCGAGGAGAAGCAAAAGGTTCACTGCCTAAACACCCTCTTCTCCAAGCTGCAAATCAACCAGTCCATCATCTTCTGCAACTCGACCAACCGAGTCGAGCTGCTCGCCAAGAAGATCACCGAGCTGGGCTACTCTTGCTTCTACAGTCACGCCAAGATGGCCCAGCAGGCGAGAAACCGTGTCTTCCACGACTTCCGCAACGGCGTCTGCAGAAACCTCGTCTGCTCCGACCTGCTCACCCGTGGTATCGACATCCAGGCCGTCAACGTCGTCATCAACTTTGACTTCCCCAAGAACGCAGAGACGTACCTGCATCGTATTGGTCGGTCCGGTCGATACGGCCACTTGGGTCTGGCCATCAACCTGATCAACTGGGATGACAGGTTCAACCTTTACAACATTGAGAAGGATCTTGGAACCGAGATCCAGCCCATTCCCGCCAGCATCGACAAATCCCTCTACGTCTACGAGAACCCCGAGTCCATCCCGAGACCCGTCTCCAACTTCAAGACCGGCCAGCCCGGTCAGGGCCACCAGCAGCAGCAGCAGCAGCAGCAGCAGCAGCTCATGCAGGGTCAACAGCCCCTTCTTCAGGGCGGCCCGGCCCCCGGCAACTGGCAGACCCAGCAGCCCCAGCAGAGCGGTCAACAGAACGGCTACCAGGGCAGCGGCAGAGGCCGTGGGCGCGGCCGTGGCGGTTACCGCGGTCAGAACCGCGGCAGCTACGGCGGCGGCCGCGGACGCGGCCAAGGCCAAGGCCAGGGTCACCCTCAGCCCCAAGGACAGATGTCCTAGGGCGCCCACTCATCTCATTTTTATAGAACGGCGTTTTGGCGTATGCATCGCGGCGGAACACGCGACTGCGTCTTGTTTGGATTGTACATAGTTCCCATCTTTCTCTTCTTTGGTTTTCTGGAGGCGACACGGCACGATTAGACTTGGGTCGGGTCATCTCATCCATGCACCCACACACACACACACACAGAGGTCTTGGGTTCTCTCACCACTCACGATCACGAAACACGAAAAACACTCGATCAGACCTACGACTCGTCGACAAGCAACAAAAAAGCTTCGTTACATATTCGCAAACTTTGGCCTGTACCATACCCCCATCGGATCTTACTGGTCTTTTGTTTGACTTCTTTTTTCTCTTTTTTCCCCTCCGGCCTTCTTGACGACAGGCATCTTCTCCACCAGCTGGCGGAATACATGCTGTCTGGAGACGACCGGACGAGCGAGACGACGGGTCCGACCAAGGAAAAGTACGACATTCCATCGACAGCAAAGACGCTGCTGCGTCTGGTCTCGAGACGAGACACGGTCACCATGCCTAGCATGGTCACAACCCGATCCAATCTTATCCTGCTACCTTGCTTCTTTCTAACGACGGCGTTTGGAGGTGGGTCAACAAACGGCTGAACGACATCAGCCCGGAGCGGCGTTCGCATGGGAGACGGCCACATTTGATTTCTTGGTGGACAAAAGGGAGGGGAGCCGGCCCTCGCGGTCGAGGGCGGCAACACTTCGGACTTGGGCGGTCGGTCCGGTCGGTAGCTCATCTCTGGTTTGAGCGCCGCGGTGTGTTTTGAGTATTAATCAATCAATCGCGGAGACGACTGATGTTGGGATATGACACGGAGGGCGACGGGGTGGCTGGCATCCAACGGCGTCTGTCGGGGCATGGTTCTGATCATCATGCGTTTTCTTTGGCAGGGGGGAGATTTGGTTGGAAGGCCCCCTCCGTCCGGGATAGGAGGAGGAAGAGCGAGCGATTTGTCGTCAGTCGACAACTCACACGCCCAAGATATTGCTTCTTGGTGCCCGAACAAACACACACACTCTAACGGAGGTTTCGACATGATCCGTTCACGCATTCTACGCCTATGCCCTGCTTCTTGTCGCGAGAGCAGGCTCGACGAACGACCGCAGAAATACCCGAGTATCATTATGCCCCGTTGATGGCCTTTCTTGGCCTGGCTGGCCAGCTTCTCCCGAGAGTTCCCGGGCCCCTAGCGAGGGTGACCCACGGACAGCGGCCGGAAGGATGCCGGCGCAGTTCTGGCTGGCGGGGAGGGGCAGACGGGCCTTTTTTGGTACTCACATCAACAAGAAAAATAACGCAAAAAAACCATTTTGGGAGAGGATCGCTGGATGGACTGGATGGCTTTCGGACTGGTTCGTTGTCTTGCATATGATACAACTTACGGGCCTGTGCAATGGACTGAAACTGGTGGGCTAGATAGGTGTCTGAGCAAAAGGAGTGACAACCAAGTCACAATTCTCTCTCATATCTCGGTTCCCATGCCTCAACGTGACGTCCGGTTGCAGCCGTTGACACTGGTCGTACTAATGTTTGATGACAGCATCGACTTCCTTGGGGCCAGTGGGATGCGGGTCTTTTGCCTACCTATCTAGGTATTCCAACGACGCTCTTTTCCAGCGGGGTCAGGCAGGATCAGGAGGAACAGCTTGGCGCATTCAATCCACTGCCGAGTCTGTTGGTGGCTTTCACCTGTCGGCCTTCGGACTCGGGAAACGGACGCACGACCGGGGTCCCGATCCTTGCCCCGCGTCTCGGGCCTGCCGGCGAACCTAACGGCGACTTCGGATGATAATATGGACCACGAGAAGCTTCTCCCCTGTCGTTGAGTACTATTTCCGTATCATGCGTTCCACCCTCTCCCTCTGCCTTGTTCCACTGCGTAGTGCAGTTCATGAAGATCGCCGCCGTGTTGCTCCAGTTTTACCCATGACGAGTATGCCAATCTTGCCCTTTTGTCTGCTGTGCTGAGAACAGGCAGCAATAAGTGTTCCTTCAGTGGAGGCTCAACTCTACAGACGCATCAGGCACCGAAGTCGAAACTGGTCGAGAGTTCGTCGTCATGACGCCAGATTGTCGAAAAATGAGGACATCCGGCGGGCTGGGATCCCAATTGCCATGGACTTTGGGACACTCAACGCGAGTATAAACGCCTCTCTGGCCAACCTCCAAAAAGAAGAGAAGAGGAGGTAACCATCACAACAACTCAGACGCTCTTCCACCTCTATTTATCACAACACCCACAAAATCCGACTCTCAAACCCGCACCATCGCCATGTCCTACTCTCTCCGCAACATCTTCCTCGGGCTCCTGGGCGTCTCCGCCATCGCCCATGCCGAGCACCTTCGCGTCGTCTGGTCCTCGGGCAGCTTCAGCGCCATCAGCGGCGGCAAGGGCGCTAGCACGAGCGGCCACTACTCGGGCTTTGCCATCCTCAACGACGCCGGCGAGGCCATCTACGAGGACAGCTTCCCCAGGGACCACTCCCCCTGCTTCAACACCGGCGACGGCCGCACCTTCACCATCGAAGGCTCCTGCTGGGACACCCCCCGCGTCTTCCACTGCAAGAGCGACTTCGGCGGCTCGCCCGAAGTCTGCGACGTCGCCACCGCCGACGGCGAGAAGCTCGGCGTCGGCACCCAGCAGAAGGACACCGAATTCATTGGCATCGCCATCGGCATCGACGCCACCTGCGCGACCGAGTTCGAGTCCGACGGGCCCGGGTGTCCCGTCGACGACGGCAATGGCCCCCTTCACGTCGTCTCCGGTTAGAGGCGCCGCCGGGGGAGTTGACGTTTGAGAGGATGCCCGAGAAGTGCTGTTTTACAAGCCATCGCTATACACAGGCATTAGACCAGGGGATATTGGGGGGGTACTAGTAGCCATATTGGTTGTACATAGGACATACACAGCGGCTGCCATGTTGGTTCTCTACTACCCTGAGGACGATGGTTGGGGCTCTTGTGTCATCATCTTGTTCATGAACCCAGATGTTAAAATAAGAAGTTGCTGCTTTCCAAATTTCCACACAATCCCTCAATCCCTCAATCCTAATGTAAATTTGAGTGTCGAGCGCCACTCGCCCCGCCTGTCGCCTTCAATATCACACCTTTCCTTTTAGAGTGAAGGTATAGGGACCATTGCGTATTATCCAAGTCTAAGCTGCTGTCTTAGACTTTAACGAGGCTCTATCAGTCTCGACCTTGATAGGTTTTCGGAGAAAGCAACAGTAGCGGCACCCATAAATATTGAATTTGCCCTCGGGATGCAAATTCAAACAACTGCAAACAATCTCACACAACATCGGCTTTTTAAATTTCCTCCCTTTCGCCAAGTAATCACCACTGTTCACAACTCTCATCATCGAGTTCAAGAGTCACGAATATGAAGCTCCGCAGCCAGTCGTCGAAGGCAACAAGGAAGGCTCTGAAACCTTCGCATGGACACGCTGCAAGGATTTCGAAAAAAGATGCGCGTTCGAAGAAAAGAAGAGACACGCCTGCAGAACTCAAGAAGCATAGGAGCCGGTATCTCCAGCTGACAAGGACACAATACAACATCACGACACCTACATTATGGGGGAGACTACCAGCGGAACTCCGGCTGATGATCCTAGAAGAAGTCGCTAAAATCGATACCAAGAGAAGAAGACTCCCCAAATTATCTAGGGTCTGCAAAGAGTGGCAGGCATTTTTCGAGCGCTTGCTATACACATCCTTCAAGCTGACTTCGGGAAAAGAACTGCATCGATTTGGTGAGATCATGTGCGGTCATCGACATGAATTGGTCAAAAGAATTCGGCTCCACGTGGAGTTGGAAATGTACCTTCATGATAACTGCGGCGTCAAGGAAGACGAGACAACGATTAGTCTGAACAACCAAATCTTTAGCAGGAATCTGCTGAGCCTATTAAAAATCCTCTCGAAATGGCAGGTATGTGGCGGTTTGACGCTTGAATTGAGCGCAAGTTCTCCAAGCGACACACTCCATGCCTGGCCAGAATACTCGGACAAGTGCGGTGTGTGGTATAGAACCACACAAACTAACTGCCCTCGGGCATATTCCCCGAACTACGGATCCAAGTAGCGAACACTCGGAAATCTCCTTTCCTTGGTACCTCCCGACAATGACGAACTGCACCTTCCAAGCAACACTAAGATTTCGGCTGTCTCACGCTTGATCATGAGTCGGAAACACTTCAGAACCCTATGTCCAGAAGCTCTGGGGTACATAATTCAGATGTTACCTCACCTCGAGGATGTTTCATATGAGCCCTGGCGGGGGGTGGACCTGGAGGATAACAGGTTGCGTGGTATAGCACAGGTGACGCTTCTGAGTGGGCTTCCAGAAGGAGTCAAGAGGGTATCCCTCTGGGAAGCGAACCATCCGGACATGCACGATGAAGCCGACAAGCCAGATATTCCAGGCCTTGTAACAGCCGCGATCAAAGTCAGCCGTCAACTAGAAGTATTATACGCAACATGTGCGTTCGATGCTTGGGATTTCTTCTCGTTAGCGGGCCCCACGGAGCCCTGGCCGAAGCTGAGACACCTAGCTCTTACATCAAACGCTCTTGCGGTGTCACACGATCCCACACGCGCGGACAGACTGCTGCGTCCAGCAGGATTGGCCGCAAGACGCATGCCCAATCTCGAGGTCATGGAGTTGTGGCATTGTGAAGCATTCCAATACTTTCTGTTCCGATATGAGCGCACGGGACACACTGCGCGAGTTACTATCGAATCGGAACAGGATTTCACCATGACCTACGTTACAACTAGGGTATGGACGGAAAATACACCAGGTTGGAGGCTCGAAACAAATATCGAGCTACTTCCCAGTTTATGGCGCAGTACTCATTCGTTGATGAAATCTCGGCTGCACGGCAGAGTGTGTTGGGCGTTAAAGTGAGATGGAAAGCAATAAAGAGTAGATATTTGAAACAACTACTCATTGGAAGGGGGCATATGGAGAGAGAAAGAAACCACTGGCCGGTTTGCGTTGATATCTTTTAATCATCAAGAAACACACCATTTGTGCTCAGAGATTCGGAACAATCATTTGTCATGACTACCAAAGGTCCAGTCTATAGTCATCCGAGTCTTGTAAAAAGGCATGCTACCTGTGCAGCAGCTCGTCAAGCTAGATGTTTGAAAGTGCTTTTCGTAATGAAATAATATTAGTGCTGGCATTCTTCCAGAGACCTAGTAAAATGACACGATATATAAGGCATTAGTTACTGCCATGTAACTAACGGCGTCGTTTTGTTACGTGGCATAAAACGTAAGACCCATCTGGACGCAACAGTCCATGAGAAGGAAATTTACAACTAAGGGTTTTAAGAAGCTTCTCTTAATCACTTCTACATCCAATCATGGCTTCACTGCTCTCTAAACTTAGTTATTCACTGTAGAGTTTGCTTTGTGACTCGCTCCATAGTGTTTCGCGTCATTGAAGTCCATCTTCACAGCTTGGTGAATCAGTTGAACCGCCACATTGTGAATCCCAACCTCGTCCGTTTCGTGCAACCTGTATTCCATATCAGTGGCTCTGGATCAAACCACAAATATTGTGATCTCGGACGTGGCGCCTTCATGTAGTTCGTTTCTTTCGGCAAATTGTCCCTCAATACGCGTTCAACCCATTGAACTTTCCATATTGGCTTCACGGCTCAGTAACACGGTTGATACCTCAAGGCCTTGACACACACACAAACCAATGCAGAAAGAAACAAGTACACTTCTGATATTTCTCCTCCTTTCCCATTACTCCCATCATCAATCCCATCAGTGGGCTTGCACTCTCTCCTCCGCAGCAACGCACACCTTTATCCGGCTAAGTTGACCATATCCTCTTGCATCCTATATAAGACATCACGAGACTTATGTCCTAGATATTTTACTGACATTGGTGTTTTACGCCAGCTCAATCTTGGATCTCCTCGCCATCTATTGCTGCTACCAACTAACCACGAGGTATTCTACGATATTCTCGCGGCTTTCGTCGAGAGAGAACTTGGTCTGACGCGTCGACAGCTTGGAACAGCCGCTCTCTGATATTGACTGCTTAAGTATCTCTACTTCACCGTAAGTTTATAAAGAACCCATCATCGGCTGTACTTTCCCTCTCCCTCCGTGTTTGGATGTCGAGGTGTTTGTTGCTTTTCGCCTTCGCAAGCTGGGCGTTCCCCCTTTTCACCAAGCAACCTACCGCTTCATACACGTTGTCTATTCACCGGACCAGCTTCTGAGTTCCTTCCACCATCACTTCTGGGCGCTTTTTTAATATCCTTCAAGGCTATCCAGTGCCGGATCATGAACCTAGCTGCTTTCCCGGAAACGAAACCCTCCAGAGGAAAGAAACACGAAGGCAAGCTCTTTCCGCACAACGCCTTCTGCCAAAATTCCCAACCCTCCACCCTCCATCTACGTTTCCCACCTAGAAATATTGAGCCTCAACTAATATCTGACTTGGTGTCTCGTTTTAGCATACATCACTCTTCAGCTCCCTCCCACGATGGCTCCTCCTCATCTCAGCCGCAAGAGCACAAGTGCCAAGCCAACCATGGCCACCCTAGGCGTCCAGGGAAATACCGGCGTTCAGAAGACCAGTGCTTCCAAGATTGCCAAGAACAAGAAGGCTCCCAAGGCCGATTCGGAAGGCGAGAAGAAGTTTGACACCTTCCACCCTTTCGGAACCAAGCTTCCCCGCGAGCTCGTAGCCATGATCCTCGAGCAGGCTGCCGACTGTGCTCCTGCCATTGCTTACGTCAATTGCAAGGTGGACAAGAACGACGCTCTCAAACTCATTCTGACCAACGGAAAAGAGGGGAGCGCGTCCAAGTTCAAGGAGATGGTCCGCCTTGCAAAGCTGTTCCCCAACTTCCAGTCCATCATTGAGCGCCGCTTCGGACAACCCTTGGGCGAGAACTTCGCGAAGCATCCGACACTCGGCATCCGCAAGGAGAAGGATCTGATGGTCTTTTCCTTTCAGAAGGATTCTGGTGTGTTCGTCCAGTTCTTCAACTGGGTCCTTGTGGCGCTGCTCAAAATGAACCGCGCTACGCTTGCTCCCGGTATTCGCAACGTAGGGGTTCGCTTCAGCAACGCCAACTGCAGGGGTGTCGTCTGCTACGGTTGCAGATGCTGCGTCCAGGACGCTTCCAGGAATAACGCTTGCGCATGGGAGCTCGCGTCCCTCTGCCAGAACCTGTCTGATGCCGACAGCATCTTCATTCTTGTCCTCTTGGAGGGCCATGATGTTGTTGGTGGCAACACCAACAAGCATGCTAGCCTGATGAAGGCCCTGATTGGTATGTTTGCACGTCCTTGCTATTTTCAGGCCGCCTTTATGTTCGGTGTACTGACACTAGTCCTTCAGCCGACTCCAAGAGTAATGCCAGCCACGCTTCCTTTGAGGATCGTGAGCGAATGTGGGTTGAAGTGAGTCGGCAGACTCCACGTGCCATCAAGAAGATGTTCAGACCTGGTCTTGTTAAACCCATTTTCACTTTGTGCAGCTCGGCTCAAGCCGTCAACGACTTTCCAATCTCGCGCCTCATTGGTGCCGAAGCACGTCGAAACGTGCGCTTCCGTGTCCTTGTGAGCTCTCGCTGGAAGTTGGCGACGCTGAAGATCTGATTCGAACAAACGACGCACCGCTCACGACAATTTCCCTAGTTCTAGCTCTTAGCGGCACGGCAAGTTTGGCGTATGGAGAAAGGGGCACAGGAAAACGGTTCGGCAGCTTGAGAGAAAACGATCGCTTTTCCGGGGAGATGAACGATTCCACATGGAGAGGAACTCCGAAGGGCTTGGGATTCAGGTGTAAACTTGCATCTTGGATGATGGTAAGCCCAAATAGATGAATTTCCTTCCATAATGATACTTTAGGGTCTACATGACTTATACTAACTGAATCACTGTGAATGGCGTTGTGCTCGATTTAAGTGATGTTGAAGCGGTGCCACCAAGAATTAGCATTACATAAATCTTAGGTGCCACCATTGCTGCCGAGGGTTCATCAATGTTCGTATATCTCTGGGCAACAAGAAGATGAAGAGGCTAACGAAAACAGGCGAAACGACCCGGCCCGACTCGACGGGGATGTGGATCAGCCACATTCGGATGCGATCCGCTCGCTCGGCTCGGCTTCCGATCGGCGGTGTCTCAAACAAAAAAGGCGCCTTATCATGAGCGGATTCCCCATGTAAGTTTCCGTTGCTGGCCGTCCAGTTCAACGCTAATCCAACATTCAATTCCGGGGCTCTTCACCAGGTGCTATCGGAGCTTTCAATATAGAAAGTGTCAAGGGCTTGACTAATTTACCCAGCGCGTCTTCCGACCTCAATCATCCTGGCGCCGCCTACGTCACTCGTCTAGGTGCCAGCGTAAGTAGGCCTCTTCACAAATGCAGATACTCGACGAGTGGGTTTGATCTCACACAAATATATATATATATATATATATTAGTATATTGGCAACCCGCGCTCTTGCGATGGGATTCGGTTCTTGTCACGGCGAAAAAGAGAATCATGACTGAACGCCCCAACAGCGGGCCTCAATGGCTCGCGGCTTGCAACGACGTCTTGCAGGCGATGAAGCTGGTACGTGAACATCCCAGTGCGACCACAACCGATCGCGCTTGACTAACCCGACTCAGGCGGCGCTACAATCGGCCCCAAAGCTGCTCATCTCGTGGCTCTACATTCCCTCCGGCATCATGGTGATGCTCGCCGCATGCTTCGGCGTCAGCGTCCTTTTCGACACGGTGGGCGTCTCGTTTCCAGCGTCGGTTGCTTGTCTGATCCTGCTATTCTTCGGACTTCTGCTCTCCGAGCTGGTGCTGGGAAACCACAAGACCAGGACCATCGTCACCGTGATCGACGTTCCGGTGAGCGGCTCTTCCCAGCCCGGCGCGTTCGATTTGCAGTGCTGACATTCACAGGCGGGTTGGTCTCTCCGGTGGATCAACATCCTGTTCACGCCGTCCTTCATCATGCTCCCCCTGAGTCCGCCCATCGGAATCGTTGAAGTCATGAAGATCATTGCCGTCTTCGGTGAGTTCCCGGCCTATCCAAGGATTCGCCTGGAAGACTGACAGCCCGTGTAGTCATCGGCTTCGTGGCCATGATGGCTCTGGCCGCCTACCTCACCCGCGGCCTCCAGCTCCTCCTCGGCTCATCGAAGCGCGCCCTCACCGAGCGCGCAGAGGAGATGGGCAACGAGACGGACGAGATCCCCCTCGCCGACACCCCTCCGCGCACCGAGTCCGTCCCGGGATCGCGGACCATCTCCGCCGCCCCGTCGTCGTTGTCCCTCAACACCCTCGCGCCGCCCCCGGTGTCGCTCAACGCATCTCACAACTTGATGCCCACAGCAAGCTCGCCCACCAGGCCGTCGGGAGTTGACAGCGGAGGAGCCGAGAGTATTCAGAACCCTCCACTCCCGCCGCAAGTCCCTGTGCCAATGCCCCGAGCTCAGCTCTGGGCGGCATGGATATGCGGCCACTTGAACTGGGTCATCTACGCCTCCATGTTCACCTTCGTTGGATTGCCCCTCTACTATGCCACTGGATACGCCATGCCCCTTCACCTCAGTCTCATTCTGCTCATCTACTTCGCCGCCATGTCCGTCCCCGCGCACTGGCGACAATACCTCCACCCGGTCCTCGTCTCCTCCCTATTCTCCGTCCTCGGGATCTGGGCCTTGGCCGCCGTCAAGGGCGACGGCCTCCCGGACACCCTCCGATCGTTCCGGACGGGTGCCAACTACACGTGCCTTTGGCTCCACACGAGCTCCGGCCGCCTGCCCGGGGCGGGCGACATCTTCAGCACCGTCCTCGACGCGAGCATCGTGTCCCTCGCGCTGCCAATGTACCAGTACCGCCGCGAGCTGAAGCAGAACTTTGCGGCCATCGTGCTGCCCAACGTCGCCATGTCCGTCGGCTGCCTCTTCTCTTACCCGAGGATCTGCTACGCCATCGGTATCAGCGCGGAGCGGTCCCTGGCGTTCGCCTCTCGCAGCCTGACGCTCGCCCTGGCGATCCCGGCGACGGAGAACCTGGGGGGCGACCTCAACACCGTCGCCGCGGTGGCGATCATGAGCGGAATAGTCGGGGTGCTGTTCGGCCAGCGCATGCTGGCCTGGTTGAGGATACCCGAAGGTGAGAGGAAACTCCGTAGAGGCAGGGGTGTCGTAGGATGAAGCTCACAGGTGTCCAGATGATTACATCACCCGCGGCGTCACGCTAGGCGCGAACTCGTCGGCCATCGCCACGGCCCTGCTTCTCCGGACCGATCCGCGCGCGGCCGCGCTTTCGAGCCTGTCTATGAGCTTGTTCGGCACCATCACCGTCTTGTTCACATCAATACCGCCGATTGCCGATGTTGTAAAATCGTTGGTTACCTGACGGTTGGTGACTCGAAGCCACGGAAACTCTCGCCAACAGGAACCTTCCCCTTCGTTCAGCTTCACTTGCCGCTCATCGGCTCGGAAGTGGGCTAACGGGCGCTCTGGTTAAAGGACCATATGGAATGAATGCATGCCGTGTATCACCGCCACGAGTCCTGGGGTTGCCCATGTTTGATATGTCTGAGTCAGAAATCTGCAGTCTCCATAGTAAAAGGTAGTGATTGAGGGTGCGAATAGTGGGATTGGCAGCTTTGACTGTGGTGTATGAAATCGTGGTCACGGCAGAGGTTATAGTCAGGGTGCCGCTCAACACGCCTCCGACAGGGAACGTTGTTTGGCGGTCCAAGGACGTGAGTCTCCGGATTCAAAGGGCCTCCAATGCCTGAGCTGCTTATCGGGAATGCGTTTATGGGAACGTCGCCGTCATTGTTTACTTGTAGCTCTCGACGACGATCCACTAGGCAATACATTCAAGGTTCGAGTTTACAGGAGCAGAACATCTATCATCTGTATCGCCAAGAATTGGAAGCTTTGCTCGTCCTATCAATACGCATGCGAAAACCGAGATTCCGCACGTATTTCAATCAACGCAATAACGGCCAGCTGCTTGGTTTCCTGTCGTTGGCAATGCAACATATCCATGGAAGTTGGCCTACAGAATGGAACATTTGCCGACCAAACTTGTCCTTGGCCACTATTTATGTGTCGACGTCAGGAACCCACTTGCGACATACTGTTCGGATAAAGCCCCGACGTGGGGCACGGTACCTCATCCGCCGGTCCCTCTTGTCCGGAGCAAAGAGAGTGCACCTCGCGAACCCCTCGGACACGCGGCGAGCCGACGGCCGATGTAACCCCGCCATGGCCGGCCCGCCTCCTCCGGTCCCCGACTTCACAACCCCCCAGATCCCGGAACGTGTTCGTCGCATCAAGTCAGTGGCACGAAGCTAGGCCCACTCCGAGGTGTACGAAGCAGGCCATGGACAGCATTTAGTGATAGGAGCAGCGACAACAGGCCCAAGTAGAAATATCGATCCCAAACATCGCAAGTTGACACGGGTGAAGAGGACACGGGCAATAAATAGACACTTGCATTCCAGTAGCCATATACCTAGGGGCCTTTGCTTAACCAGCCGAGCCATATTCCCTTCCTAACAAAAAACCAAACCGTGGAAATCATACAAGCGGAGACTTCTATTTCCGCGATTTTTCTTCCGACGTCATGAGCCATTTATAGCGATTCCCAGAAACGTCCAACTCCATCCCCGCTGACCTGACCACAAGACGACAGAGAAAAGGACGAGGACTATTTCCGCTCTTCAAAGTAGAACTTTCCGAGCTTCTCGCCGCCCTGGGGACTTCCCAGCGCGGCGTTGCCCACGCGCGCCTCGCCGTCGTCCAGTCTCTCCTGCAGGAGACGCTCGGCAGTATCCTTAGCTGTGGGTGTCGTGTTGACGTTGCCTTCTTGGGTGAGCTGGGAGGTGGGGACAGGGGGCTTGTTGGTGGTGTCGACGTACATATCGTCACCGGGCACCCCGGGGCCGTCCGTGGTCGTGCCGTCCATCATGCGCGCATCGCGTCGTTCTTGCATGGCGGCGGCGCTCGTCGGGGTATCGCCTCCCATGGCCACGTCGCGATTTCGCTGCGTCGGGATGCCGTCGTTGCTGAGGCCCGAGGCGCTCCGCTCGAGCCCCCAAACGCCGGCCTGGCCTGCGACACCGGGTATTGGGCGGCGCTGGTAGATGGGGCCAGAGACGGTACTGTTGGCACCCTCGCCGAATCCCACGAGGCTGGCGGATCCGTCGTCGCTCATGCGGTCGTCGTAGCCGCCGGTGGAGCGGGCGGTGTCCTCGTCCATCTGTTCGGGGTCGGCACTCATGCTGGCGACGGAGTCGGCCTCGCGGTAGTTGGTGTCCGTGCTGAACATGTCTTCGTCCTGCTCGCCGGGGGCGGTGCGGGTCTCGTTGTCATCGCCAGCATAACTCTCGGTTGCGCTAGCGGTACCGACAGTGCTCATCTTGGTGACGGCCGTGGGCTGGCCATGGGCATCGAAGTAGGCGGGCGTGAGGTGGGTGCTGGGCGGGTAGCCGGGAGGAAAGCCGGTGGAGGTGGGGGTAGTCTGGGGAGACAGGGAGGAGTCGGCATTCTGTTGGCTCAGCGGGGCGCGCAGGGTCGAGACTCGCTCCAGGCCGGCGAGGCGGGAGATGCGATCGGCGCGCTCGGCCTCGAGGCTCGTGGTGGAGGGGTGGTGGGCGTGGCCACGGGTGCCGGCGGGGCCCTGGGGGAAGTGACCTCGGTGACCATCTTTGATAGCGGTAGTAGAGAGGGCGGACATGGACGTCGTGGTGCTCGTGGGGGTGCCGCTGCGACGAGGAGAGTTAGCTGCATGACTGGATTTTCGGCAAGGGAGGGGAGAAAGAGGCAACGCACGGCATTTCAGAGGGGGTGTCTGGTCTGGAGGTAGGAGGAGGAAGGTTGATGAGGGTAGGATGCGATGCTGGCGCCATAGCTGACAACGTTGATGTGTAGTTTGGACTAAGAAGACGAGAGATTGACGATGCAGAGGGCTAGCAACACGTCGTAGGCGAAGCTGAAGAGATATTTTGTTTCGGGCAACGATGGGAGGTCGCAGTTCGATACCCGTGAAGAGCAGGTTGTTGGAGGGATGCGGCAGAGAAGGGCGCAGCAGGTCTCGTCGCAAACGGCAGTTCAATGGCGGGGATGTTGGGATTCGTCGTCAGAATGTCTAAGAGGTACCGCAAGCTAGGGATGGATGCATCGACGTGGGGTCGTATCGTGTAGCTCGGCGGCGCGGCGTCAAGGGGTAGTCGTTGGTCTGGTCGTGATGCGATGCAGAGGAGCAGGAGGAGGATTCGATGGCAACAGGATCGAGTCGAGTTGGTGCAGGATGATGAAAAGCCGAGGGTTGGCGCAATGTAATTAGGGAGAAGAAGAAAAGTGTGTAGGGACGGATCCCCCGAGGTCATGAGAGTGAAGCGTACCAAAAGTATGCACGCACCGCACGTCCTTAGCAGCAGGCAGCATCAAGGTACATGGAAGTATGACGAGCTAGGCGTGAGGGGGAGGGTACCGTCCAGACTGTAGCGCGATAGTGCGCTGGCTCACTGAGAAGAGAGAGTGGCAGCACTGAAGCACTGGGCACCCAGGTAGTGACAAGAGCGGCGAGCACCAAGCAGCATCAGGCCCGTGCTGGCACGCAAGGAAAGAAGGTCTGGCGGGGAGGGGGAGGGGAAGGGACGAGAGACGATGAGGGAAGTGACCGACTCTCGGGTGGGGAAAGCAGTGCCAGAGCAGGTACTGTACAAGCACGTGCGGTACATCCCGCCCTGTGTTGTGCTATGACGTAAACCCCGGTGTCCCTGCATACACCTCTTACTGAGTACTTGCATAGCTATAGCTGATTGGTTGAGGAGCTCGGGCATTTCCGGTACGTACTTTTTCGTGGATCGCAGAGAGTCCGGATTCCCAAATCTGGGGGTCCCTCACGGAAGAAATTGTTGTTTCTCATCTTTCCATGTATTTAGCACTGTCGGTACTGTGATGTTGTGATACGGGTACCCCCATATGATATATCTGCATTTTGGCAAGGTTGGAACAGCAGTCTCTGATGATGATATCTATGTTGTCGGAAGAAGGGAAGGGCCCAGTGGTCCATCTATAGAGGGGGTATGGCCGGATATGCTCGGTATCCGGGCTGTTCCGGATCCGTATTTCCCATATCCTAACAACCAATACTACTAAGAAACGCGACCGGACAAAAGAGTACGCAAGCACCTGTTTCGTTACTGCAATTGACCGGAATGCACGCTTATAAGGGCAAGATATCTAACTAAACTCGCATTTCATTGTACCTGCTTGTTCATGACAGGGACTAGCTTCTCCTTTCTTTACTGAAGGTCCCGCAGTCTGGACATAAGCTCCACAGTCTTTCCCTTTCTTACGGTCTAGTGTGAAGCTGCAATATATGTTTCCAGTCCCATAAAATTCCCGTTGAACAATCCCATCACCGGGGGGTACGGAATCTTCGAAGAATAAACTTCTATCAGTAACCCACCCACCCCACATTTGAATAACCCCCACATTTGAACAGCCCAAAAATCGCGCATCCTCTAACATCTTCTCCTTTTTCTAACTATCACAATATTTTCTATTTATCGCCAAATAACGCCGTTTTTTAAGGATATATTCTTTATTATAATATAAAGCAATATACAGAATTTAAGCTCTATTAGGCACTTAAGGATATAGCTGCTAGCTGTACTATTAGCTAGGCTGCTTACACTTAGGGCATCCTATATGCTACACTTTATTATTAGCTCTATAGCACCTAATTAAGGGATGCTATATTTGCTAATATATAGCAATTATCCTAAGACTAAAAGGAATATCTAGCTAATTATATTAGTATCTAGGCTACCCTTAGCAGTACCTTTACCTATTAGTAAGTTAAAGGCCTAGTAAAGCGTATATTAGGCGATAGGTAGTAACTACTAGGGAGGAAGTAGATATAGCGATTTCTATATAAAAATCTATCTATTAGAGCCTATTAATCTAAAGTAATAGATACTAGGTAATAGAGATCCTATTCTTTAGAGGTTATCTAAAGATTCTTCTATTATCTAAATAGTATCCCTACTATCTAGGGTATCTATCTATCTAACTAATAGAATATAGATAAGACTAGTATCCTTAAGGGTAAGGGAAGTAATAGGCTAGTGCTAGGCTCTATAGTATTGTAATATATCTAGAAAAAGCAGCCTAGATTTAAGGTATAAATATTACTTATTAAGTATATATCTACTAATAGGTAATCTCTACCCCTATTAGTTATCTATAAGGGTAAGTTAGTCTAGGCCTAGTAGTTCTTATTATCTAACCTATTTAGATATAATAGATAGTACTTTATATACTTAGATAATAGCTAGACGACTAATTAGACTGCCTTAGAATAGCTAGAGAAGGTCTTTATCCTAGGGACTATACCTAGCTAGCTAGATATAGCTAGACTACTAGTTTTAAATACCTATTATAGCTATATAATAATAGACTTTATATAGTAATACTAGTAGTATTATATCTATCTATTATATCTACTACTATACTCCTCTATTATCCTCTAGCCTCTAGATATAGTAGTCTTTAGCCTATTAAAGTAAGCCTATCGTAAGGGGGTTAGATATATAGATAACTAGGTTAGTAATTTAACTATTACTAGTAAAAAGGTATTTCTAAACTATTATTTCACTACCTATATAGTAGTAATAATAGCCTAGAATATAAAGGCTAGCTAGAAGTAGGCTAGGTTATAGCTAGTCTCTTTAAGGCACCCTCTATCTAATACCTTAGTATCTAAGGCATTATCTAGCTAGCTAGCTAGCTAGTAGATAGGCAGCTAGTAGTAGGATAAAGCTGTATCTATTATCCTATAGTTAACTCTATATTAGTCTACTAATCTATAGTATTAATTATATCTGTTAGGTTAGCTAGGTAAGGATAGGTTAAATACCTATACTATCTATTACCTATCTAGAAAGGTATAAAAAGGCTATAATAACTAGGCATCTAGACTAGCTATTCTAGAGTAGTAAGTTAAGGTATTACAGGCCTAGTTAGATACCTATTACAGATATAAGAGGAAGAAGGTCCCCCTATCTCCTAACAGTACTTTTATATCTATAGAGTATATCTAATAGGTGTAGATAGGATCTAGTAATACAGAGGATAGTCTAGATAAATCTAGTGTATCTGAATTATCCAGTGTAGCAGAAAGTTGCATCTAGGTGGGTGGTAGGGCTAAGGAATAATTAAGGATAGTGGTGGTGGTGGTGGTGATGATGGCTGTTCAAATGTGGGGGTTATTCAAATGTAGGGTGGGTGGGTTATTCCTAGAAAAATATATTAGACGAAGTTTTGAAGGATTATAGTTGTCTTCTTACCGCCACGTGCAATAACAAGTAACACCTGCGCGGGATTGAATCCGAGACGGGGTATTAATTGTAGCTGCTTGAGCAATAATAGGAAGAAACAAACCAAAGGTAAATAACATAGTGTTAAAGAGTAGAGTTGAATCAGGGGGGTGTTTCCTATGTAATGGAGTGCAGAGTATGTAAGACAAAGTGTAGAGTCCTACCAATCTTCTCTTCAGTTGGCAGACAATGCTAGGAATATATACTGAGCTGGAGTGATCTGTGCGTGTAGTAAACCACATCCTGTGCGCAAACATGACTAGTACTAGAACCTATCGACGTACAGGATATGCTAAGTCAGGTAGCAGGTAGATTAACGGCCGGGGTGTTTTTCTTGTGGTATTTCTACAACTCTCTAACTAGTATAGGTAAGAGTCTAGCTAAGTCCAGTTATGAATGGCCAAGGCATGGACTTTCTTACCAAAATGTATGCCATATGTGTACGGCGACGAGATGATATGCCGGGAAATCAGATGACGTTGCCATTGAAAGAAACGTGTTCAGTGTGCCAAGCGCTTCAGACATACCTATCAGTAGTAAGGCGTACGCACACAGATTCAAAAGCATGCACCAACATTTCTACACCCAGTGCATCATCTCACATCGTTTCTCCTTACGGAAAGAAAGAAAGAGGAAAGCAGACGTAGGGTTAGAGGTAAGGATCTTGGGTGAGGTTAGGATTCGGGTTATGATTCAGGTTAGTCAGGTGTCAGGAGTATGACCATTAGTCCTATAGGTAAGTTCCGGTGGTGGATGGAGGGCCGTCAAAATAATACCAGAAGGGGCCGTCAATCCACCAGCAACCATTTACTAGTAAGGTGAGCTGCATACCAAGAAATTGTTAAGGAGGCTTGACAATTCCCTAGCGAAACTTTATCCTCAGCACACCAAACTCAGCATTTGCCACAATACGTGGCCATGCGTATACACTATATCTGAGTTCCCAATTAATCCATGCAGCCTGCGTGGTCTGCCGTATGTAGCAGAAAGCATATATGAGTGCTAATTTATTTCCTTCAGCCTACGTGACTTAGTACATCTAGGCATCGCCAATCCCTCGGAGTTAACAGGCTTAACCCTGATAACCCACCACAGGCTTAACTGTAGTTTCGCTGCGGAGCCTACCGCCAGCGAGGGTTTTCGACGCTCACTCAACCAGGCGGCCCACAATAGTTAAACTTCCTCTCTACCCACAATTGAGACCACTTTACCCCCTTATTCGTCACCCCATTTGATTACGGTTAACGATGTCACATATCTTGAGATACCTACAGTTCATGTTAAAATGACGATATCTTACGACTGTACGATACCTAGACACAGCACACAACTGGTAGCATGTTGTGCAAAGGATCCTCCTGTGGATCTGTATATGAATATCCCGTTTCTTACGAGTCAGATAATCATGGCAATGTGACCCTACGAGTTATACCTAGATCCGTACAAAGTATATCTAGGCGTATTTCTCCTAGATATAGACAGTCACATAGAAGATAGAGGCCGGAGCGGCGGACTTACAGAGCGGGACGGACTTGCGGATAAGATCGGAGTTGAAACAGCGAGCCAGGCGCAAAAGGAAATGAAACGAAAGTCTGTGGAGGCTGTCAGAAGTCCAGAATCAGTACAACTGCAGCCAGGCCTGGACCAGATCCAAGGAGCGGAAAAGCCAGGAGGGCGGCGGCTACTTAGCAAGAGCTGGTAGCTGTCTATTACGAGGGATTCGTCCAGAGACAGAGGCAGCTTCGCACGAGCCGACCTCGTTGTATCCCCACTGGCCGCATATATATGTAGATCTTAGCTACCCATCATTTTCCCTGTGTCAATACAAAACACAATCAACACGCACACTCAAGGCCTGCTAATCCAGGACTGTGCTCGCCCCAGGATACTAGTGTTGGGATGTAAGTTGGCGGCTAGCTGGGCTGCCATCCTAGACCTCGGCTTAGCTCCTGCCGAGGCCCAGCAGATAATTATGTCAATATGCGCAGGACTGGTGAGCGTAGCGTATCTTCTGGGAAACTTCCCTTTCATCTTATGTTTTATGCACTAACGGCAGCAGAAAGATCACTGCTGCTCGACCCGGCCGAGAGACTGCATGATATCCCCTATCATGCCAACAGTCTCAAAATACCAATTAACTCAACGTTACCCTCAAAGTTAGTCAGTTAATGTAAAGTTATTCCTATAGTTAACTGATTAATTATTTGCTATTTTCTGTAAACGGCTAACCGAATTAGCTCTTTATAGTTAAATACTCTAAAGCATTCGTAACAGGGGATAGGGAGGAGACAGGGCGCTATAGGCAAAAATTCTTTACTAAGCAGATAGAACCTTAACCTCCAGGCCTACTTTAGCCAGCGAGATGTTAGCTCAAAGTTTTCTCTGCCTAGCTTAAGGAATTATCTGGCAATATAATAGTAAGATAGTCTAACTCTATACCTGTTTAAATAACCAACTTAACTTTAGCCTTGAGGTTAATTAATTTAAAGTGAAACTATTTGTAAGGTTAACGAGTTGATAGATAAAGTTGGTTGATGAAGTTGATCTGAATGAAGTGCTGCTTTCAGAGATTTACAGAACGTCAGCATCTGCCAAAAAAAACAAAAAAACAAACAGGGGGGGGACTGAGAAAGAAAAGGGTGCAAGCGTGAACTGGAAAGATCAGAGGCTTGCACTTGAAGCTTGAAAAGCTTAGGCGGATTGACATATTGCTTTTCCACGCCATCCATTGGGATTCCATCGAGTCATACTGGAGTCTGCAGAGTAACACATGCTGATTGCTCAGGCAGCAGAATCCGGGGCCAATTCAACCAAGACTTGCCAGAGTTGCTACTATTCAATGGATTGGGCTCAATAGATCAACACTCTGTCAGGAAGGGACATATTTAATTGGTAGAGCTAGGCCACCTAGCGGACCAGTCAAAGCGTATGAATACAACCTGCGACCGCTATCTTCCAGACTCGCCGTAGGATTCGAGACCTATAAAGTACAGCACCATGAGTGCAAGGGTATATGACTTCAAGTGATGCAGGTCCCGGTGACAGTACTGCAGGAGCGATCTTTTCCCGGTGGCAACCTGTAGTAAGGGGCATCGTTGCCTATTAAGGCTGAAGGGGGGCAGAAAGTGCCTATGGAGGTCAGTGCTCAATGATACAGGTATATTTTTTTTCGTTGCGACTTCGGACTCTGCATTTTCAACATGAAAGCCCCAGTGTTGGGACTTATCACAGGCCAAAAATAGGTTAAGGAATGCATTGATCAGTTATGTGAACGCTCGTGCCTGGCAACGGTTAGGATGTGTGTCAAGGAAGCCACATTCGGCATGACTCGCGGCGTCCAAGAAGTAATTTCTATTGACCATCTAGCGGCCCCATAGATAGATTACATGGGTCAACCACTTTCTCACCTCATGCCATGTACGCTTTGGCTCGTCACCGTTACCACAAGTCGATATTTTGTAGTGTGCCTTGGTATACGACGCCCGGATTTCAAGAGGGATGGAAATGGTCTATAGCGACTTACATGTGCTCATATATCACAACGACTCGAGTCAAGTCCCATGATGAAGCTGGGATGCGCCTAATAGGCCCGGAGGTAAGTCAAAGCACCTACTTTCCGCCCACCCCTGCATTCCGCCCACCGTTTTACACCAAAAACAGGGTTTTAGAGGGTTATATATCAGCATAAC
>JASUDE010000132.1:0-43401 GCA_034509685.1 Colletotrichum cereale
ATGTACTGTTTTTCTCGTCTGATCCTCATCTGAGGATACTCGTACGTAGTCGCCATAGCTGGTTGCAATACACCTCGCCTTGGACCGTTACACTAGTAATATCTCTTAATTTTATTTTTACCTTTAATAACTACTTAATACGCTTTATTACGCTTACTTTTACTACTAGTGTTAACCTAACCTCTACTTATATTTAGCTTAGGATTTAGAAGGTAGAAACGCCTATTAAATTACTTACTAAAACACTTTTATAGTTATAAGTATTATAGCTAAGTAGTACTTCTTATACCTATTCCTCTATTATAGCTATATAATAGATCTTACTAGTAAAAAAGTAGTCTAACTACTTACTGCTTACATCCCTTTTTTAGGCCCTACTTATAGGCTTACCTATATAGTTATAAAGTATATTAACCTACTAGCCTTTATTAGCCTATTGCTTAATATAAAGGGTAATACCCTCTTATTAATACTACTAGTGTATATAGAGGTAACACTCTTTAAAGGTTAAGGCTTTAACTATTAATATTATTAGTATAGTAATTATTATGTAAATTATAATTTCTAAGGTAAAAATTAATAGGTTTTAAAACGCTATATATTATAGAGCTAGTTAATTAATGCTAGTAATAAAAACAATAATAACGTAACTGTAGCGGCTAGCGCGTAGGGGTATCTTAATATATAAACTGGATTTTGCTAGCAGCCCTATAAAAAAAAGATTGTACTCTGGGGTAGCAGTATATGTGCGAGGTTAGGCCTGTTGTGGCGGCGTGGCGAAGCGGCTGAATGTGGTTAAATACGGCCAGCGACCATTCAGCCTACGGCCAAATACCCGTAGTCCTCCATCCAGGGCGGCTCGCCGAGAAAGGAGGGACGTCGGCTCGACTCGCCTCGACTCGCCCAATCTCTCAGCACAACGGCAGTTGTATCCGACTACCTAGCTAGAGCATGACGTGCTGCAAATAATCACTTGGGGTGCTCCCTACGAAGTACGCATGCACAATTAATCCCAGAGGATTCCACCCACCTACATACATACCTACATTCGGATCACGCCGTCGAGAGGCACAGTCGGTACTTGGACGCCACCGATCAAACTTTGATCATCATGCATACTAGCTAGCATACCGGTAGCAGATCGTTCCCGCATCACAAGGCTGCATGCGGCGCATTACCCTCCGATTCAGCCAACGGTCGTCCTCGCTTTAGACTACAGAGTGGTATGTATGTATGGAAACCAATATCCGCAGTGTCGGCAACAAAAATTAGTCAAGAAAGAAAGATTTGCATACCGAAGAAAAATATGAGGGCCCTAACCAGGGATCGAACCTGGGACCTCTCCCATACTGAGCAGCTGGTCGCAACCCTAAGGGAGAATCATACCGCTAGACCATCAGGGGAGGTGATTCCAAGTCATCTTCTTGAATGCATGGAGGTATCGAAAATTTTGTTCAAGATGGGAGGGAATGTGGGCAGCCTGTCGAACCACGATGTTGTAGGCCACGACTAAGGGCAACTAACAGGACAGGGGTGTGACGAGATGCGACCAGAGGGACAAGGTTCAGGACGTGTCAACGGTGCGGGTGCTCAGCTCAGCCTGCTCTCATCACCCTTTTATTGTGGTACGATGTGGTTCCAGCCCTTTCTTTGACACAGGGGACTCCCGTTGATGCTTCTCTACTCGATCTGCAGTACTATGGCCAGGTCATATTGATATCTCGGTCGGTATCACCAGACACTCTCTTTCTGCTGCCACCCGGGCGTATTCGCTCTCAGTACCTTACCTCTACGGCAGATACACCAAAGCAGCCACATTGATAAACATCCGGCTACCCTTGGCCGGTCCGCTTCCAAGAGCCGCGCGGATGAGTCCAGAGAGCGGTTAACGATGCGAACCACGTTTTGCAATTCACCCCCTTAAATCCGGCCCACTAAAATAAAAGGACATACAATACATCCCCCTTCGTGACCGCCGCAGCGTCGTTTGGTCACATCTTTTCGTCCTTGACCTACATGCATGGATCCGTGTCGCGTTGTCCTTTGAGATGCGCATAGGAAGCTGCGACTCGGAACGAAATGGTGATACACAAGATTGCTGAGCCACTGCTTAACTCTTGGCGTCGGCACGAATATCTTGACATGCCGTCCCCGTCTTTGTGGCAAAGGCGGTGACCGAGGGCGCGTGTTGAAGGCCTAGAGGAAACCTGATGATGCGCGTATGCCATCATTCTCGTCACATCAGCGCAAGGCACTGGAGATGCCATGATGTACCCACAGATCCGTGGAGGATATCGGTGAGCGTGGCCAGGTCACCTTGTGGGCTTGACAAAGTCCAGGATGGCCATCACGTTCGGGGGTTCTGGGGAGTACGTTTGTCCCCTCGGGCATCGGTGCACATGATGGCTGTTTCCTGTCAACAGCCTCTACTACCGAGGTCATCTCAAGGGCGAATATGCTCCGAATGTCGGAGGACTGCATGGTGAGTACTCCTCACATGAGATTCGGCTTTGCCAGCCGGTGCGAGTATGAACAGTACAAGCTGCAATACAAGACCTCGGAATCGCTCGCTTTGTCTACTCGTCTCAACTGCATAGCTGCGCTGAGCTTCAATAGACGTGTCTTACAAACAACCATGGTATGGTTGCAAAGCAGCAAGGTCGACGCACAACCGTTGTCCCACCAGTAGGCCCTAGCCATGATTACCACCACGCTTCCCCTCGTTCTCGTCGCCGCGGTCTCTATGCGGGGTTTGACAAGTCTCGCATATGCTCAGAGCTACGCGAGAGCATTGTCGAGTTGTCCAGAAGATCGACAGGACCCTATTATTTATTATACCGTAGTTGAACCGTTCATTTCTCCAGTCTCCCTGCCTATACCCTGGACACTTCTCTATATCGACTGACAGGTCCAGCCGACTTCTGGGAAAGAGTCGGAATGGAAGCGATTGACAACTCATGCCACGCCAACACAGCAATTAGACCATCACCGACTTTCACTGAAGCTTTTATACGGCCTTCCTAGCCTCTTTGATCACTCAATGGTTGAGGCCCACGCGGTCTGTTGCCAACCTCAAGAAATGTCGTATCTCCACTCCAAACAGCCCTCCACGCAGTGACACCGTTCACGAAAGCAATAAGAAAGCAACCGACTGGTTTCAATTCAATACTCTACACAATACGAAAGCTTTAAAGTCAAGATCTGCAAATCTTCTTTAGGCTTCTTTTCCGAGAGAATCGAGTAGTCTCTCCCCCGTATGTCTGCAGTCAGTACCGTCAAGACCACTAAGAAGCTGTTTGAAATCGTGACCTGAACTGCAGTGGCTTTTATCGCCCTGCCTGTAGGACTTTGAGGTCTTTAATTCCGTGTCGGACGTTAAGTTGGGAACCCTCCTTCTTTTTCCAAGTCCATACCAGAGCTTCCCAAGTCGTTCTTGACTACTACTTCTCGATCCAAATGGAGGTCCAGGGCAAAGGCAATGCTCTGGCAATCCGGGTCATTCTTTGGAACGCCGGGGGTCGTCTCTAATAAAGTGGCTGTCGTCTCTGGTCGGGCATTCTTTTGGTAGACGGTCTGTCAAATACAAGTAAAATACGTCCTTGTTAGCGCACTTGGATGGAGCGTCCAGCAAGTTGGGAAGTCAAGTTGTGTTGGCCATCGTCAAGTCTTTACAGTCTTGAGGTCAAGATGCTATTACAGCTGACCAGCAAACCAAAAGTTTTTTGCCAGAGGGACGGGTTTGATTCGGGGACATGAATGGAACAATAGTCACAGACTGTGGGTTCCCTGCAAAAAATAGCATCTTGCTGTTCAGGATAACCACTCGTCCCCTAGCAGGCCAAGGCGAGGGCCACGAAGAACCGTTTCCGCATAGGAATACTATGAAGGGGAAATCGTGCCAGATTGTGTTCGTTGCGCTGGCTCCTTCATCCGTTCGCAATATTGACACAAATAAGCATATATCAACGATTTGAGATTTAACAACAATACGCATACGGCCAGGTCTCGGGAGCGCAATATCGCTGGGCATGGGCTTGAGCTTTTGCCGTTAGTAGGTGAGCTCAAGGGAGCATGTCGTTGATACAAATAAGCCCTACGTTGATCGTGAACTAAACAACTTATCGAGAGGCTTGCATTAGACCCTCACCAGCCTTGACTATCCCGTAGCGGTATTGTAAACCTAGGTCCGCACTCTCACCTCAACCTCCTAAGCCGACCGTTCTGCACTCAGGACATGTTATATAAAGGACACATCGCTACCATCACAAACGGATGAACGATCCTACTACGGATCACAAGCGCAATGCCTTGCTCGGTCAAGTCAGGCTAACAAACCACACATGGCCAAAATAGCATCGTTGGTTCCCTCTTCAACGTTTACATCCCCGACATATCCAATCTTGCCGTCGCCAAATTGCGCAAAGGAGATTGCCGCCTGCGCTATCTCTCTGACCCTATCGGGAGGGAAGACCCGCGATTCAGTGACAGAGGTCTCGTCTGGCCCGTACATGATTGCATTCGGGTGTACTCATTTTAGGAAGAGAGCCTTTTGGCTGTACTGGGCCGGGAGCCTTGGGGCAGCGCCGTGGAACACCCGAGAATTGAACGTGACGGTGGTCCGGTGGTAGTTCCCCCTTGCCCAGTACAAGCCGGCTTTTGCGAAGAAGGGCCGGATGTTGTCGGGCTGGATGAAGCTGCTAAAATGACCCATGGCGATGGCGATACCGCCCTGACGAACGTAGGCAATGACAGCATCCCACACTTCAGGATGCCCTTCGGTGAGGGCGGGATCCGTAACAAGCACGGCGGCAGGGGGCGGGTGTTGCTGTACTAGGTTGAGAGCACTGGCCGGCTTCTTGGCCCGTTGGATGGTTGCCTTTTCAAGGAGTTGAGTGAACAAGGTTGCGTACATGTCGTCAAAGAAGGGTATATGGTTCAAGGAGATGGCCACAATGAGGGGCCTGGGCTGGGGCGTAGCGCTCATGATGGTGATGGAACACCAATACCTATTTTCATACCAATATTGTTCCAGCACGTTTGCTGGGGGTAAAAAGTGCAACATCAGCGGCGGAGTACTGTCATGGGCGCGGATCTAGGTTAGCCCGAACCGATAGAAACGAAGAGGTAGCAACAACAGCAGTTTTGCTGTCGAGGGAAGAAGGTTTGGGTTGTTCGTGTTTAAACCTCGAGGTTGGATAACTATATCCTGCGCGAAACACGGCCGGGATGGCGAGCAGAGTAGTCACTTCATAATCACCACCGTGCACGCACCAGCCCAACTCAATTAAGAAGGGCTAGACTTGGTATAGGAAGAAAAACGCGGGGAAGGGAGAGAGAGGAAATATGGGTTGAAGGATAGAGCGAATAGGAGAGGAGGATTGAACACAGTCTACTGCAGATAAAGAAGATAGGGTTAGAAAAGGACAGAGATATCAGTAAATGCAATAGAGGAAAGGAAAGAATGCGTGCCAGATAAAGATCGAGAAACTTCAATGTACCAGTTTAGGCCGGTAGGTCAAATCGAGAATTCGCCATATGGATATACTGGGAACGATCAGGGAAGTAAGGGTAACCCCCAGTGGTAACTAAGAGAACTTTCACCTTGTACCGAGTATTGTTGCAATACCTTGCTAAACGTGACGGCCATACAGCTATTGTCGGAAGTTGATTAATGGTAACGTGCTCTCTGGCTCGGGTTCTCCACGACGCCAGTGTACAAGCATTGCTTATTATATCTCCTACGGCCATATACATACTCTATATTCAGACACTGAAGTTAAGAAGAGGTCTGCCATTTGATTAAAGGTGCAGACTGGCGATGTCGAACACGGCTGAGCAACTTTGTCGCCTTGGAGCAATGGGGTGTCCTCCTGTGGCATGATGGTTGACCTCTAAGAAACGAATTGTTAGCAAAGTTTACGCCAGTGCGGTTATCCATAGGGAGGGTTCTCATGCAAAACCCTCATTATCTACGCGATTCGTATGCGTAGTTGATTACGTGCCTCGGTCTTCTTTGTTGGTTCCGATGTTGGCCGTTTCTCTTGCCGCTGGATCGGCCTGATAAAGTTTGATCACAGACTTTGAAAGTCAGTAAATCTATAGTAGCCGCCGAGATCTCTGAAGAAGTCACAAAGTGAAGGGCTGCAACATCCAGAGGCGAATATTTGGCCAAGGTAGAAGGAACCTACTAGGTATGACTATCCAATCCGATAGAAGCGCCAGTATGCCGCAAGCCTACCCAGGGATTATGAAAGGGGCATGTTCGCTTGCCGGACTCCAATTCATAGCTTGTATGTATGGTCTTCCGATTATTTCTCGGTGTCTTCAAATATTGCGTCCAGCCGGCGCTGATTCTCGTATCAGCAGCCTGCTTACCCCTGAGTACAAGAAGCATAGATCTGCCGATATGAAGTCGAAGAATTTCTCTATGGACATGCTCAAACTCAAATATCCGAACTAATAACTTAGCAACTAATGTATACGTTAACAGTACACAAAGAGGGAGCCGTCCATTCTGACGTCTCCCTGGTACTGCATGCCAGGAGTCGAGCCCGTTGCACGGCTGGTCCCCAAACGTCCAGACCCAGCCAACACAACTCACATATGAGTGACGCTGAGGCCCATTTATGCCATCAATTGTATTTATTGTTCCTATTCGCAGGGTTGTGTCATCTTAGGAAGACGTTCATTGGCATTGAACAACGAACCAAGTGACATGGGAAAAGCGATACTTCACAATTCCAACATCACCGGCGCCGGTATCACGTACAGCATCCCGAAGAGTAATTCCGTCAACCTCCTTCTTTCCTTATACTGCAGTTATTTCTACCGAGCCGAAAGCAGCATCACCTTCTCCCTCGTCTCGCGCGACGCCGCCCGCAGGACCGAGAGGCAGACGCTTGTCTTCTCCGAGAGCAACCGAGTAGAGAAGTAAATGAAATGGAAACGAAGCCCGGAAAAAGCGAAGCCTTATGATAGGATATTTCTTGAAACCATTTCGCCTCGCTCGCTCACCTCTGTTGCGACAGCCCCCGACTTGTGCTAGCAGTGTCTAGGAGCAGATGAAATTGTGGCGAAGAACCTTGCTCGCGTGCTCAACGCAGTCACATCCAAGTTGGGTGGTGTTGAATTCCCAGTGTGTACTGTTCTGAAACCTGTGATAGTCTGCGCCGACCTTGGCCTGGATGTGCGGCCATGAAGCCTCGCTGTGTTTCTTGGAGTCTTGTCATAGTCCGAACGAGCCCCTACTCATCCAGCGAGCCCATAAGCTGTGCTGAACGGATTGGCGGCACGTTTCGGTCGTGATTCCTGCATAGGTGAGTGCATTAAATCTGTGATGGGCCGAGGAAGCGTGCCTGACAAACCCATGCAGTATCCGTTGAGGCCTCGCGCACCTTCGTCAGCTTTGTGCGATAGGCCCATCAACTCCTGGGCAGACAGATTATATAGCACGATACTGTGAAGAACCAAACCTCTGTCCTCCATAGCCGCAGAAGCATTGCCATCTTGGCACCCGCAGACTCAAGTGTTGGTCTTTTCTCTTCCAAAGTAGCACGTCGAATGAGATGTGGCAATGAAATTTGACAATTGCTAGTCCAATATGTCGCAGTAGAAATTCCTGGGCGAGACCACGAGAGGCGAAAACTGAAGGTATCTGTTGCCGTCAGCCGGCGCTGTTTCTCAGCTCACCGAACCCAATCCCCGAGAGGGATGCCAGGAGACAACAGAAGAACCGGCAGGGACAACAAGGATAGCAGCGACTGCATATACAAAAGCAACGAGAAATAAGACCGTCAGAGATGTTCCCTGAGGTGATGATCATGAGGCAGTCTCTGCGTCCTCACCGCTCGTATAGGGCAACTTGGCCCCGAGCCATAAGACAACAGGAACAGACTATTGTCTGAAGTGTCGTAGACAAAGCCTTAACAGAGCTCAAGCTTGAGATGACTTGTGAGACCCAAGGAACTCTACCTGGCCAGAGGGGAGCAATGTAGGAGGCATGCCGATGTCTCAGCCCAGACCAACGGGTACATAATCAACACATCTTGCCTATAGAGCATGGAGTATAGGCTCCAAGGCGAAGTGGATTTCTCTCTGCCGTCGTGGCAACCGTGGCGAGACGTGGTGCGCCCTCGCACGCTCGGGAATGCCATCTCACAAGAACGCGTCCACTGTCCTTCCGAACCCCAACAACCGCCTTTGTCTGTCCTCCGAGAGCCTCGTCCCTCCTGCGCTTTACTTCAACATGCCGGAAACATGCGCCGAGCCAAGCCTCGAGTTCTGTCTGTAAATCATTTCATCACACTGGGGCGGCGGAGTGAAGCCTGGGGCCCTGGAGCCTAAGTGTGTGGAGCAGGCTCCAGAGACGGGGGGCCGGAGCGCTCTGCGTGATGTGGGAACCCAGCTCTTGGGACAGGGTGCCCAGTAGCCAATCCTCCCCAGCTCTCTGAACAGTTCCAAGCAAGATAAGTGTCCCCTCTTGCCTTGCTGCGAGGAGCGCGTCCGTAGATGACCGGAGCCGGGGGGGCTAGGGCTACGATGTTTCCTCTTGTCTCTGAACACTGCCCCGCTTGTGGCCCGCTGGGCTGACAAACTTGGCTAGGTGCTGAAAACGTCAAGTTTGGGTTTTGCCGAGACCCTACTCAGGGGCATCCTCCGAGGGTAAAGGTACGGTCTGGTCGGTGACAGTGCGCACGCTATGCAAGCCGAACCGGATCGTTCAAGCCCTGCGTCCCAAAAGATGATAGCTCCAGTGTCAAAGACGTTGAGTAGGGGCAGTCTGCCAGCGCCGATCAAGGAGGTACAGATATACTCGCAGGATACAGTCCCGGCCGATGGGCACTAACACCAGGGGCCGTGAGACCGGATACACCGGCGTTTTTGACGACGGCCGAATGAAGATTTACCGGTCGGAGACTCGACTCTGCAGAGCGGTGGGCAAGTGCGATTCGTAAAAACTCTTTGATATTTCAGGGACTGGTGTACTAACATAGGTCAAACTCAAGTTGTGAAGATGTACCCGCAGCTGCTAGTTCGGGCATACATGCTAAACGAGTCATCATAGAGCAAATGAGAGCAGGTGGATGGTGCTGTCAGTGTTGGCTTTAGTTCAGATAGCGACCCCTCCGAAGCCAAGTCGTCTCAACCAGTAAATACGGCCATCGTTGACGAGACCCGAGCCTGCAGCCGAGGATGACATGGCCAGGTATATCCCCTTTCTTCCGGCTTCAAGCTCTATGCAGTATCATCCTCATCGAGCGCTTGACAGAAGAGAAGAAAGCTGGATAGAGGACGCCTGACAGCAAGGCGGGGCGTATGGCCTCTGTACAGTAGTTGCACATTCGTGACCGGGGAGTGACCGTTTGGGACTGCAGGATCTACGAACCGCGAGATATTGAGAGATGGAGCCCGTGCCATTAGATCGGCTTGAAACAAAACCATGGTCCTTAACGAACACGATTTGCATCAGATCGGTGACCGGATATTAAGACTGAAAGTGATATCAATAATACTCTCGCAAGAGAGCACGCAATTAGGCTTCAGGCAATGTTTGGGCCGAGTCCTTGGCTGCATAATTTGCCCCATCCATTTCGCCTATTGCTGTCTGTCGAGGCTGCCTTTTGCCCAGGAGGGTGGCTCAGCAGTCATCTCATGTATCCAGTGCTGCAGAGCGAGAGAACGAAAACGATGGGGAGTGTGAAGCCGGTTACAGATGCTTGTAAAAGCCGTGTGGGCTCGTCACGCACAGTCATTCAACGGCCAGCGGACAAGCATAGTGGGGTACGTGTACGAATGAGTAGGTAAGGGGTTTCTCGGCATGCGACGGTCGACGAAAGCGCGAGAGATAGACCAGATCAGGCGTGTCCGACAGGCGCTGGCAACTCGGTAGGAACCGTTGAGATCAGACAATCAGTCGAACGCGACGAAACGCAGTGTCGGTTGCAGTCCGAAGTGTGCACGCACACTACCTACCCTGTGCTCCGTACGGATAAGGAGTACCTACATACACAGACACAGATTGCGCCAGGCAGAGCGGTTAGGAGGGGTGGAGCTGACAGGAGCAGGGGGAGGGATCACCAGCGAGGGAATCGGTCGCAACACTATCCGTACTGTCACCGGATTCTGTGACCACCCCTGGGAAGCCGCTCGGGAACTAGTGTCACGTGCACGGGAAAAGGCCCGGTTCGGCCATTCAGCAGTGGTAAAGTAGGTAGGGTAAAGGAAAGCAAGCGTTGCTCGGTGAGTGACACCTCGCGCGAGTCCTCACCGGAACCTGGATCGGACACCGAGATTTACGTAGCGGTGTACGAGTACCAGTACGGTAACTATGCCATTGATGCCGCCTGGGACGCTCACCTTGGGATGGCTAATACAATACGGATAGATACTACGTACGCATTGCCAAGGTTGCGAGGTATCGCTGAGAGCACGTTACCCGCGGCGCGCCTGGCCACGCGCCGTACAGCTCCGCATCTCATCTGGCTTTTCAAGCTTATGCCCTACCCAAGCAACCATGGTAGGTACCTAAGGATACAAGAAGCGGAACGGGCAATGAACGGGCCACAAGGCAGGCCCTGCCCCGTGACATGACACCAAACGCGCAGCTTCTGTTGCTTGCCCCGAAGTCCGAGTTCGTTTGATCATGATTGGGCCTCCGACCAGCATGGTGGCACGCCCGCGCTAGAGACAAAGATCCCATGCAGAATGGGCCTGCCTCTGTTCCCTTGATCCTGGGAAATGGAGTGGTCGACATGTTGATGTGAGTGAGGTAATCAACTAGGTCTAGCCATGCATGTCTCGACTCTCGAGGCATCCGCATACCCATTTCACCAAACGTGCTGGTGGCCTCTGCTCGCTCGCTCGCTCGTTGTTGGCAGGCGATCGATGAGGAGGCCCGCCCAGTCGTGTTATTGTTATTGTTGTTGTTTGCACGGCGACTTCCATCGTCAGGAGCCAAGATGGTAAATTAACCCTTTACTCCAACCCACATGCACCACCTGCAGGAAGGGGGGCAACACCTGCAGTCTGGCACGCACACAATACATTGAACATTGATTCTCTCATTTATTTTCCTCGACTCGGGTATCCGCACGGGTAACGGATCAAGTACCCTATCCACATAGACCGCACTGTGTGGATCCAATCATCTAGCTTCCTGATGAGGCATGGCGTTCACCTTTCGCTCCTCCTTCTTGTCGTCGTCCAGCAGTATCCGTACCGACTGTCCACGGGTCGAGGTCGCCGGCAACCAGCAAATGGTCCCCTCCCCCTAAACCCCGGCCTGGCCTGGGCCTGGCCCGACTTGTCTCCCCTTCTGTGGTCCAAACGCCATCGATGTCGAGGGCTGAACATGCCTCAGCTCCTGCACACCAAATGATGAACGACGTCGTCAAGGCCGCGGTAACGGATACGCACCTTCTTCTGTTCTTGTGGGTGCTCGCTCGTCGTTCCTTCACGCGAACGCAGCGTTGCCTGCCCAGTCACGAAGTGTGGGCTTATGGTACGTACTTCCCCTGCTGAGGCACATCCGTCTCCATCTCCTCCCCCCTCCCCTTCTCCCCTCCGCTTCGCCCGTATCGATTTTCTTTCCTCATCCTGGATAGGGTTGGACCAATCTTGGCCCCCTTGCTCCCCGCTTCATTCCACCCCGTTCCACACACCTCGCCATACACTACCTACTCTATACTTCCACATCTCTCATCGACTTTTGATGCTCCAAAAAGCAAAAAAGGCAGCTACACGGTGCATCTGCCATCCACCGATCTACTGTCGTGGCCCCCCCCCTAGCAAACGGTTGTCCCAACCCAGCTCAGCCCAGTCCATGTCCAGCATAGCACGCGCCCGCCGAGCCTGACCTGCCCAGTGGTGCCCCAGGTCTGCGGTTCTCGAAAGGCTGTCACCCAACCTGTCAAAGACGAATCGAGCAACGGCCAGATCTCTCTTTCGGGAGCGCAAAAGTCAAATTCAACACGCCTTTCCTTCTCAGGCCTGACATCCCACCTTGTTCTTCACCACCAGTCCCTTGATTCAATCTTCGTGTCAGCCTCTTCAACCTCAGTCCAAGTCTCTTGCGACTTCAACAGCATCTTCCCGAACCTCGCCACAGCGTTCTTCTCCTCAATAAAGACACGTAACTAGTCGGGCAGGCACCGAAAAAGTCACTCGGAATACGAGAGCCTGTCCAAAACTTGCTGAGCAATTCTCTAGTATCCATGTGAGCCCGGCCGGCGTCGTTGCTTTTCTTCCCACCACTGCACCGCCGACCATCCGCAACTGCCTCTTAACGTCTTTCCCCCACGACCCGACGGGAGCTGAGTGCAGGCTTCTTCGACACCCCTGGACATATGCGTTTTTTCGTACGGATGTGACTGCAGCCCACATGCTGACCCATCCTTCCCTCTGTCAGGCGACATCGCGAATCTGTCTTGTCACGTCTGTCTCGGCGGTTGTCGTCAGATCCTCGAACGAAGCGTAGCGCAATGCAACCTCCCATTACTTCATCTGCTATCCGAGACACACGCAGCGGACTCGCCGTACTTGAACTTTGGCCTTGCATAAAGCACTGATACTATGTACTCCAAGCACGAAGCATATATCCTGCATCCGCAGACGCATGGGAAGGAAATAATGTCCTTGCCACCCGATTTTTGCCTGCCCTGACAGCCCCGTCTGCCCATCAAACATGTGCTCCTCCAAGATCCGCTCCGAAGCATCCAAGTCTCTCCCAGCATCAGCCCGGCGTATTGAGGTCTCGAATTGCATCCATCGGATAATCCTTGAAGGAGAGACGGGGACTGCAGCATGCAGTAGTGTACCCTCCCTATCTACACTATCCGTACGGATACCTACCCTCGACTCCACGCTCACGACATTTGCTCCGTGCCCCCTGCAATCACACGCTACCCATCCTTAGTTCGCCCTGACTGTCTCCGCTCTGGGGCCACGTTCTCGACAGCACGTCCCATGTCGACGCCAGCGCCTGAAGCACTGTGTACTGTGCCGCAACACGGCCGCGTCGTTTCCCCATCCACCTTGCAGCAAACTACCAACCAGGTCCTTGTCACAGGTCCTTGTCACAACCCCCCCTGTCCGCGCCGTGTCGTGTCGTTTGATTTCGGTCGGCGACGGCGTGGGGCATCCATCGAGCGAGCGAGCGAACGAACGAACACCCACCAGCCCACCAAAGGCTCTCAAAGGCATCTCATAGTACCTCGTCCCAGTCGCAGCTGGGTCTGGCCAGCGCTATCGATTCCCAAGAGAATGGATGCCCGCCTGGAGGGATACACAGGCACAATCTCAGCCCGTTGCCAATTTCCGCCAATCATTGAATGGCCAGATAGGCCCTGGACTGCCAATTTTGGTAGATGATGAAAGTCGTCTAGTCGGGCGCGCCAAATGTCGCTTCGGTACCTACCCAGCTATTGCAGCATCAGGACAGAAACCAGCATCAACGGTCTTTGCCGCTTCTGCAGAACCCGGCAATTCATCAAGCCGCTGCTAAGCCTGTGCAGGCCGTGGCTTGTCTTGATCGCTGCAAGAGGCTTTTTGGATTGCTTCAAGGTCCTGCCGACAACCAGCTTTCAGCCGGTTGGTCTTGTCAGTGCCCATGTACCGTCAGCTACTTACCCTTTGCGGACGGCATGCCAGTGCTGATTGAGGCAGGCTTCTAGAGCGCCGCTCAAAAATGGTCGCAAATGAGCCTGGTCGAGCGACAGCTCTCCAAACCAGGAAATCAGCTTCTGGTCGACATCTGGGAACACCCCTACACCTTGTGCAGCAACGCTAAGCCAGCCCGTGCCACAGTGTCCCACACATGCCATGTCTGCGTAGAGCATGTGCAGTGTAGTCCGAGAACTCCAACGCCGTTGTTCTGCGAGTGCCAGCTGCACGAAGGGCCGCTCGGAAGCCTTACGCGCAGCTTGCTATCCAACCGGTCCACTGGGGACATCGTCATTATCAATTAGCAACGGCGGGCGGTGGTCAACATTACTCGCCCTACACAGTAGTCGTCTTTTGACCAGCTGAAAGCAGCCAACCAAGCGGGCCAGTCAATGAACTGCAAAAGAAGACCGAAGACAGACCAGGACGAGCCGAGGTCCTCGATACCGCTAGTCGCCGTAAGCGGCAGGGGTTCACTCTTGTATCCCATACAACAATCCTCGCACTGGGGCCCCAGTCATCAAGCCAATGGACGCCCCACCATCACCTTGGGGATCAATGATTATGTCGTTGGATTGCTCTCGACCTCGAGGTCTTAATGTCAAGGCTGGGAGTCGAGTACGTTGTCCACGTTGTTCGGCTCCGGAGTGGCTGCCCCTTTACCCTTCCTCTCTTTCTTTCTGCTCACAGTGCAAAACTGCGCGAATACACACTACGAATATTGCTTATTTCCCATGGATGCTCTGGCAATCGAGACCTGGGATGGGGAGGGGAGCTAAAATTGAGGGGCACAGTGAGAGGGGGGGAAAAACACGCATGGTCGGAGTTCAGTACACTACATAGTAGGCACTACTAGAGTCGTGGGGTGTCGGCCAATTTGAGCGGTCTTCTGCCTACAGAGGACGCGGTACAGGGCTGGCCCCTCAAGATCAACCATCAATCACATAATGATGGAGAGGGCGGAGTCTGCTTGACAGAGTCGAACAGAGGAGGATAGGAGCCAAAACGTAGTTCAGTTTTATTTCAATTTTTTATCTATCTAATGCGACGGTGCGAAAATGGTTTAGGCTCTTCTGACAGGGCGCCGACTTCTGCGCTCTGCGCCCTGCGCTCTGTCTTGCGTTAGCTTGGTGCTCCAGAAAACAGTCTTTCACGCCATCAGCACATAGCAGAGAACGGGAACGGATCCCGAACCGGACAAGTCAGGTACGACCATGGCGCAAAGACAAGGAGCATCACCAACAGGCCCAATACGTTGCCGTCCTCTCCCCATTGACGAGAAAGCTGACAACCAGGTGTTCCATCATCAGCCTGTCCATCGATGGTGGGGGGTCTGTATCACGCTTGGGACGTACCGAAGAGTTTACCTAGAGGCATTGGGCATGGTAAGTATTGGCAGAGTCAAGTCACGAGTGCAGAACCAGTACCCATGGCGGTGGGATTGGGATTCCCCCTCCAAGGAGCAGACCAGATTATCACTGGTCTGGTGCGGTCGGCCGCGACCTGACCGAAGGGCCCACAAGTAGAGCGGGACGCAACCTAACAGTACCAATGGGAAGCAGGGCCATCTCTTGGCGTGTCTCCTGCGAAGGCACTGTCCCAGGGACGTGAGAGTCGCGCGGGAGCGGGGTGTTGGCAAGTGATTCCCTGGCTCGTCAAGATGAGAAGTGCTGCATCCAGACGAGTCGGATGACGGCCGGCATGACGATGGACGGCTTGAGCAGGGTAGTCGAAGGAGAGGGCAAATGGCGGGGACTGACGGGAAGTGAGAGTAGGTAGAGGTGGTGCGTGATGGTAGTAGGTTTGCCAGGGCAAAGGCGAGGAGGCAAGAAGGCAGGGGTAGGAAGGAGTCGAGAGACCCTGTTGCCTACCTACCTGTACCTCGTAAGCAGCAAGAGCAATTGCAGACCAGGAGGCGCGCGGAGTTGCGCTTGCGATGCTGGAAGAAAAACCTTCGCAGCCAGGCTGCAGGTGGATGCAAGCTAGTATCTCTTGCTCATCTCTTGTTCCTAGGTTATCTATCTACCGGGGGGGCCTTGGAAGGAAGGAGGAACATACCGATGCAGCTCGCTGTGGTGTTTATCACCTTTCCTCCCTCCTTCAGAGGGTGGTTGGAAGTGTATTGCCCCGGTACGTCGAAGGCGGGAAAAAGGGGAAGAGAAGATAAGGCGCGCCGCGATGTCAATGGCTGTAGAATGGCCTCCTTCCGTCGCAAGTGACGGAGACGGCAACAGTCAGTGTGTGTGTGTGTGCGTGTGTGTGTGAGTGTGTTGGGAAGGTCACCTCTAGAGACCCCACTCTCCTCTTTCGACACCATGCATGGCGCCTCGGCCAATCGTATCGACGCATGGCCAGGCTGGTTGGTGGTGCTCGTTATGGCTCTCTCTCTCTCTCTCTCTTGCCTGCCGTTCGTTTCTCTGGGTTGTTCTTACCTTTGTGTTCCGGCTCCCGCTCCCTCTGCCCACGCCTGGAGTTAGGAGTGTTGTCGATTGTCCCTTGACACACCTTAGATTTCGTCCGTCCTATCGGTTCCCCTGATCTGCTTCTCCATCGTGCGCCCGTTGACATATTGGTGCTCTCCCAAACGTCCACAAAGGCACCTCACAATCCGTTCCCTCTTCATATTCGATTTCATGTAGTTTCTCTCTCTCTCTCTCTCTCTCTCTCTCTCTCTTTCGTGTTCAGCTAAGAATCTCTAATGCATGCACGGAGCGGGGAGCGGGCCGCCGAGCGAGAGCAACCCGCGAAACGAAGGTGTTTAACGAAGGATATTCTTCTACATTTATCCTGTCCATTCCTTTCGGAACAGGCGTCCATCTACCCACCCACCCACCACCACACACACGCACACACACACACACACACACACACATCCTACACTACCTGGTAGGTAAGTAAGTACGGATACGGAGTACATAGTACGTACTATGTGCGCAGCGACGTGCCCATGGTAGGTAGGTACGTACACGCACTACCATCTATCTACCTAGGTATCCTTGCCCTCCCAGGTCCCAAAAGGTGTCGAGGTACCGTCGTGCTGCGCACTGTATGCTACAAAGCGGCTAGCAGTCGACACCCCTGTCGCTTTCTCAAGGGCCCCCGTCGCGACGGTGAGGTATCCGTAGAGGCCTAGAGCCCAAGCCCGCCACCCCCCCGCCTTTCGGTTTTCCTTAAACTGTCTGGTTGTGGCCGCAGCCCGTGCTACAACCTCACTATCCTCTTTTCATTCACTCCGCAGTTCCCTTTTGCCTTATTCTCAATCGAGCTCTTTCCCCAACTGACACTTGTTGCTTGTTTTTGAGCAGGGGAAACCGCTTAACAACGATCAAAAAAACGTTCACCAATACCAACCTGCTACTTCGCTCTTACGAGTAGCTGAGGTTTGCTTCTGGGGCAGCCAGATTCCCGTTCGTCGGCTCCGTGTCTTCGATTACATCCCCGGACGAGAGAGAATAAGAACACCCCCCTTGGTCGACGTTGGAGCTCGGCCTTGCCATACCACACCTCTATCTCAGCTCTCTCTCTTCTCGTTCTCTTCCGGTCAAAAAAACCCACACCCCTCCCACCCCTCCCCAAGACGCTCTCTCTCCCTTCCTCTCCGGCCCCCCCAAAGTCACCCCCGAGTCGCGTTTTTCCTTTTTCTGGGCGACCGCCCACCACGACCATAATACGCTCCTCTGCAGCAACACGCCAACCCGCTCGGCTCTTAGTCCGCACTGCAGCCAGTTTTCTATCCTGTTTCGCGCCAGGCCAAGCAAGCCATCCCGCTTTCGCCGTGAACGACCACCACCACCCACGCGCTCAATCCACTACTTTCAAGACCAATTCCTTCGACAGCACGTCGGCGCCGCCTGTCAAAAGATAGTCACTTCCAACCATTGCCCTATTTGGGCCAAATCCCTCCCGTCCACTGACCCCTCGACAAGCACAAGTGCAAAGTGCATTACATGTCAGGCACGGAAGCTCCAAAAGTCAAACAAAGCAAATAAAAAATTAAACCAGCAAATTCCTCGCTTCCGTTGGTCGGCAAGGGAAAAAAAAGGTCACTACGATATCCACACGCACCACTACCCGTCGCCCGAGTACCTCCACTACCCTACACCTTGCCTTTTACTACCCGTCTTTCAACCTTCCCTACCTTTCCCACCTCCACCTCCCGCAAAAGGCACCGCACCGCATCCGCTCCGTACCAAACTCGATACAGGCTACGTCCCGTTCCGACCTGCTTTTTCTGCGACAGAAACCCAAGCTGCACACAACTAGCACCTCTTCCTCCCTGATCAAGTATAGATCAATCGGCACCACGCTCAAAGGAGCATCTCCACCGCTTTTACCTTTTTCTGCCTCGCTCGTGATACCATCCGATACTTCCGCAATGGCAGACATCACCGACCAACACGACCAGACCTCGCCCACCGACCTCGACGAGTCGCAGGTCGGCAACGGCAACGTCGCTGAGAACAGAGGCGTCAAGCGCCAGCGTCCCAGCACCGCTGACGACGACGATGACGATGATGAGAAGGGCGGCCGCGAGCGTCGCAAGATCGAGATCAAGTTCATCAACGACAAGTCGCGTCGTCACATCACCTTCTCGAAGCGTAAGGCTGGCATCATGAAGAAGGTGAGCAGACCACCCCCAATCGTCCCTGCACTCTCGCTGCTGTTATTATCGCGCGCGCGCGCGCGAGAGAGAGAGAGAGAGCGATCATATGTATGGTACTTTCTACCCATCAATTGCTAACCCGGATTCACTACAGGCCTATGAGCTTTCCGTCCTCACCGGCACCCAGGTCCTGCTCCTCGTCGTTTCCGAGACTGGTCTTGTCTACACATTTACGACGCCCAAGCTGCAACCGCTTGTGACCAAGGCTGAGGGCAAGAACTTGATCCAGGTACGTTCTTCTCGCTCGCCGCAATTCCTTGTCAAGATACAATCCTGACCTTTGATACAGGCCTGCCTGAACGCCCCCGAGCCCTCGCAGGGTGGTGAGAACGGCGTCGACGACTCGAACCAGGTGGACTCCCCCGAGGAGCCTCCTCAACAACACCTCCCTCCTCAGGCCGGCCGCCAGGGCATGCCGCAAAACCCCCACATGCCTCCCAACTACATGCCCAACGTCGGCATGGACCCTTCGCAGGCGCTCGCGTACCAGAGCTATGTGCAGCAACAACAACGGGGCGGTGGTTACGCCATGCCGCCGCAGTCTGGTCTTCCCCAGCACACGTCGCATCAGTCATGATAGCCAGGCTGTCCCTTGACTTGTGCATTTCTCGTTGATACCAGACACATTCTGCATCTCCCAACCCTCAAACGTCGGTTCTCGGTGTTTCTTCGTCCGACGTCGAGGTTCTGGCTGTTTGGCGTTACAGATGGTGCTGTCACTTTACTGCATCTTGTCCCAATACGTTTCTTTATTTCTCTTGGTTCCGGCTTCTCTTTGCTGCCATTCGGATCCCGCAGGCATCTAGCAACTCGACTCCCTGGCTTGCTTTCCAAGGAATGCAAGCCTCTGTTTGCCTTGTTGCGGAGCGAGTTTCAACGATGCGCAGTGACGGGCCCCCCTGGAACACGCTACGAGAGATACGGTAACATCGGGTAGGCATCCGAAAAGACGGAGGGCCGAGGTGACATGTCGAGGGCGGCAACTTCGTTGAACACGGCTTTGTGCTGTGGAATTGGTTCAAGAGCCGACTCCATGCGAGAGGCTTGTGTGGGTTCGAGCTTGCGTGGCACCGTGGGCCAAACCCATTTTCTTTTGATTTCATTTTCTCTACCCCGTGGGCGGCGGAGGTTGGTCATGCTTAAGAAGTCTGCCCTTAGGAAAGGGCTAGGGGGGTTCCGGCATGGGAAAGGTGGTTTTCAGCATGAGAGCATGATATCTCACGGCTGGGTCAGGCACTTCTCTCTCTCTCGGAATGGACTTTGACGATTTTTCTCAATTCAAGGATCAATGAGGATCAGACACGCGCGCAAATTTTGTTTTTTCCATCTCGTAGGGACTCGGCTCGATACCCCTCCCCGGCCCTCGACAAATCAACAGCAAAAAAAAACATACACACACATACACACACACACACACACACAAAAGCCCCCATTTATACACGCTCTTGTTGAACGCCATGAGAGAAAACTCTCCATTGGCAATCTAAGTCCAGCTCGGGTTGGTAGCAAGGGGGCAGAAGGGGAAACACCGAGGAAAAGCGGCTGCAAGGAAAGAGGACCGGAGATGTAAGAGAAGAGCCAACTTTGTATGATAGTATATCCTCGCGCGCGCTTACGTGTTTTTATCGTTTCTCAACGTCTTTTCTTCTACCTCCACCACCACCGCCGCTACTACTACTATTACCACTACTACTAGACCGGTCAGAGCCTGACAAATGCTAATTTTTCGACGCTTCCTACACTATAACCATTGACCCGCGGTGCCTATGACCTTTGACCGCTTCGTCTTTCATAACCTCCCGTTACCTCTGCGAGTGTGCTTCGTTGTACGATGCCCAACCCGTGGGCACCCCATTGATGTTTTTATTTTGTTTTAGACTTCTGCTCATATGCCTCACAGGTTCGGAGGATCTGGGTTTGGACACATGCCCCCCCTTCCGCCAGCCAGCGCGCTCGCGCGTCGTCCACCTTCCCCAAGTCCATTTACAGACAGTATCGCGCGACAGTCTCTGCCCCATGCTGCCTGCCTGCCTGCCTGCCTGACTCCCCGTCTCCGCCCGCCTGCCCGCCCCCGCTCTCTTTCCGCCACCCGGTGTAGCCGTGGACGCGCATCCCGCCACGGCGACATGACAAGTGACTGAACTCTAAAAAAGGATTTGAGACACTTTGTTGGTTGTCTCCCCGCCTCTCTCCCTATCCCCTTTCTCCCCTGTTCCCTCCCGTTCTCTCCTTTCTTATCTAGATTGGCTCTTTGCCGGAGTTCGTGGTTGTCGATCCCATAGGCCTCCGTGGTTTCGCAAAAGGCGCGTTTCTTTTGACACATCCGACGGCAGGCCGTCATGACAAGCCTGCTTTTCTCACTCTTTGACCTTTTCCTTCCTTCCATTTGTCTTCTTTTTCCGTCGTTTGTTTTCAAACTCTTTCTCTGCGGAGCTATTCCAATCTGATTTAACCTTTGGTGGGGCGCGGTGTTGCGTGTCCGTCATTCCGTTGAGCTCACCTACCCGTCCTCGACAGCATTCAAAGCAAGGCGGTCCACGCGAGTTCGGGGTATCCGGGCGTGTGTGTGTGTGTGTGTGTGTGTGTGTGTTTGTAGAGGGAAGAGATAGGTCGATAGCGATTATTCCAGAGTCGAGATCTTCACTTTTTTTTTTTGGTTTCCACGTCACAGACTTCTGGGACACCGGAGATCGGGATGCAAGGTGGGGTCAGGAAGGGGAGGGAATGGATGGATGGGTGAAGGATTCGAATGCTGCTTTTGGCCGTCTGCCGGGCTGTGATTCGGCGAGTGCGTAGCCTGCCCGTGCCCCCGGCCGGCGCAACCTAACCGCTAGAGGTGAGCGGTGATTGACAGTGGCTGTGGGACCCCTCTTTCCCCTTCGGGACCTATGTACCTACTATGTAGGGTCAGTGTGCCTATGGGGCGCACGTCCGCACAGCGGGCTTCGGTGACGGCGCCGGCGCCGGCGGTGGGGTTCCGTGGGGAAAGGTGGGTTGCCAGCCCAACAAGTCGCAAGACAGAAAAACATTGAACTTGACCCCTTCGTCCATCGTCCGACAGTTAGTTGTGGGCGGCCTTGCATCTACGGAAAGCCACTTTGGTCAAACGGCGGGATTCGTCTAGAGAGCCAGAGGCCGTGGAGAACAATGCTCTCGATGCATCATTGTCACATGCATGGTCGCGCTTTCGCCCCGTGTCACTGGCGGGTTGGTACTCCGTCGCGGGATATTGGCCGATGGAACGTTATTTCTTAGCCGTTTCCATTTGCCACTGATGGTGGTGGTGGGGGGGAGAAGGTGCTATCTGGATTCGGACATGATGCAGGGACAGCTCGTTGCCTGTTTGGGCCTGGTGGACATTGATGGGATTTGCGGCGTCTAAAGCCGCGAACAGATACCATTTCTAGATCAACAGCACTGAGAAGAGCGAGTTGATACAGGCTGTTTGTTTGGCCTTCATTCGATGGCCGTGTCGTTCGGATGCCCCGGGCGAAATATCTGCGTCGTTCCTCTCGATGAGCGTCAGTCAGTAGCAACGTCCGGGGGAGTACACAGGGCCGCAATTCGGGCAAGTTTGGATAAGAGCGTAGCGACTGGTGCCGTGGCCTGGAGACACGGATGTCCGCGAAGAAGATCAGCTTTGATCTGCGGAGTTGGCAGCTATCGGACCTAGAGCAAAGCTGGGTTCTTGCCGTGCCCGGAGGGAACTCTCCGACGACCGGTTACGACGTTCCGAGTCCTTATCAGGCAAAGCTCTGGGCCACAACCAGTCTGCGCTGATAATCGGGTGAGCGCCGTCACATATTGTCTGGTGGCTCAACCGCGAAGAGCGAGCAGGACCTCGGTCTTTTTGTAAAGCCCATAGGCCGTCGGAGTTTACGTATCATGCGCTACGTCTTCAGATGTTTGGAAAACGATACTCAGGACGTTGCCTTCTTCCGCGTATGTTTCATGCTCGCTGGCCGTTGTACCAGCATAGACCATCGCGCCTGGTTCCCTGTCTTTCCGGACATTGGGCAACTTTACGTCGTCGCAATTCTTGTCCCTACCCGGACGGAGGTTAGCCAGGGTTCACAATCTACCGAGGTCCGGAGATGGTGACTTTGTATCACACAGTGTTCGGAGTTGGGTATCTTCTCTGCCAGCCAACGACTGTCGGGGTCGGGGAAACAGTCAAGACAGATGGTAATATGAAGGAGTGATACAGCCACCATTCATTCATCGCATGTTGCCATTATTTTCATCAGACGTCGGTCCAGTTAGAACGAAGCGGTAGCGGAACGTTGTCGAATGGCAGGGTTTGGCCTAACTCGCCATGTCTAGGTCTTTAACGGCACGCGCACTCGGGAAAACACGGCCCGTTTTACCACTTCTGTTAACCCCCCTCCTACCTCTGCCAGTGGTGGTTTCTTGGGGACGCGTCAACGGGCTATTTGCCAGATGTATGGATGTACCTCGGTCCAGGAGCCGGCGTCGTAGAATACGTCTTGGTTGCCCATGGATCTCTGGTATTCACACGTCGGCAATGTCGACAGCTGCATAACTATCAAGAGACTGACCTGCTGTTCATAGCCGCAACGCAGAAGCAAACGACGCAAAAGGAGACGTACTAGCTACAGCACCGGCATCCTTCCGTCTTCCCACGTGGAACTTACCGCCCATCTTCTTGCTCCTAGTAAACATATAAACGAAACAAACCAAACGGATAAGAGCATCGGGGCAATGAAACCCCAAAGACTCCAGGGAAAGTGCAGTTCAGATGAAACGGGCAGAGAGACAAGCTTCCTGGGATACGGCCTTTGGGAAGGACGGACTTGAGCAGCTTGCTTTGCAATCCTAACGGTGTAACGTTCAACGCCATGCTGGCCAACTTCTTTCCGTCCAGAAAGGCAGTTTAGAGTTGTCGGGGTCCCGTAGGGAGGATGCTTGTTCATAGACAGTTGCAACGTATCCGTACTCGCAAGGCATTAAGCACCAGTGCCCAAGGAAGTGGTAAGGTGCTGATCCCAGAACTTAGTTGTTCATCATATCGTTCCCCCTTGAGTGGCCATTCGTCGCATCGATGCGTCTGTGCAGAGCTGTGGCTCTTATGCAGCGACAGAGCAGCCTGGACAACACGTTGAGCAGCCCTCTTCGACGACGGCCCCGAATAGCCAAGTGGATTTGGGAGATGCAGCCCAGACATGATACGGCTCAACAAGGATCCATACGGTGATGCAAGACAGAAACTTGGAGGTGGATAGTCTGGGGAGGCACTAGTGGTTGATTGGCGGCACATCTTACGTCTTACGACCCCGAAAGGGGAAGCGAAGGAGTGTGCGGACTGAGGGGTTTTGAGAAGGTTTCTGCACGGGCCAGGTGGCGGCACCGGGTGATCCATGTACCTTATACCAAATTCGCTACCACGGAAGTCAAGGAGTAGCCCACCCATATTTAGTGACCAGAATTGCGACGGCTTTAGTATGTATCGTCACAGCTTCGGAATTCCGCTGGGCTGGACAATGTATAGGACAACAAGCGAATACACAACACGATAGCAACCCGGTGAAGCTCTTCCCGATTAGAAACCCCAATAAAACGAAAAGGAATACAGAAAGTATTACTCCAGGGAATAAAAAGTAAATAATGAATATATCCAAGACTTTGACTGACTTCCTCGCTTTGCTGTCTCGTGGTCGCATTCCTTCATTCCCGTCTCCTCGACTACCGGCAAAACTCCTGATGTGCAAGCAGGGTTCAGTAGCACGCAGTAGGAGCAGGTAAAAACCGAGTCCTCGACGTTCTCTCCCCGGCCAAGCGTCTGATAGCCTCTAGTGCTCGCCCAAGGTAGCAAAACGACCGACGGCGAGACTGCCGAGGAAGACGCCGGCCAGAACCGAGAGCAAGTAGCCAACGTTCATGGTCATAACAGCCAACATGCTACGGTCATATGTCAGTGTGATGATCCACGGGGAGGATAAAAAGGTCACGTACAGTAAATAGCCGATACCAGCAATAGCAGTGTCAATCACGGCGCGGATGGGATCGACCGAAAACCTCCACGGCCTCCATACACCGTGCTGCTTCTGGACGACAGTAACATTCTCCTCGACGCCGTTTTCCGAGAGCACCATATTTTTCGCCATGCTGTCCGACGACACCTGCCCAGCCATGCCCATCTTTCCGTTGACGCTGACGTAGCGGCGCTTGAAGTCCTTGTCCAGCCACCGTTTCTCCTGGATGGACTTGAGCGCCAGCATGCCGCGCATGCTGAAGGCGAGGAAGATGAGGAAGATGCAAGTGGCGGCGTAGGTGCCGACGCTATTCGGAGTCCACGCCTCCGTGTATAGAGGAGTCTTGATGCTGTTCTGGAAAATGCTCATCATCATCATCATGCCGCCGCTGCCGCTGCTGCTGTTCATCGAGCCGGACCCCATATCCATTCCCGGCATAGCGTCGGCGGCGGTCGCCGCGCCGTGGTCCTCGTCCCCATGCCTGGCCATCAGAAAGCTGTCCATCGCGGCGGTGTCGTGGGTGAAGTGGTCGACGCTGGCGGCGCTACCGTGAGGGGAGAGGATTAAAGAAGGAATTCGTAGACCAAGGGAGTAGCGATGCAAAAAATTAATGATCAAACCAGGCTCCAGTCCTGGTCGTCAGGATAGTTATTACTTCGGATTGAGGGTGAATGGCCGTGAGAGAGAAAGAGAGGGCGCGTTCTTCAGATGGAAAAACGCCAAGACGTAGAGGACAAGGCGACGACGTCGGTGTTATAGATTGACAGTGAGAAGGATTGCGTGAGATCTTCAGACGCTTCGAGCAAGGAGGGCGTTACGAATTGGGTTGCAACGATGACAGGGCGAAACGAGAGCAAGTTCTTCGCATTAATGGCAAGTGACTTGGCTCCTGCTGAGATGCTGGGGCCGGGCAATGGTGACTTTTTGTTACCCGTGCCGACCTGACGACTAAGCCTGGAAGGCCCCCAGGTGTGGTACCCAGTTCCAGACTAGGGCCTAAGATGTCGTTAGTGGGCGACTGCCGTGGTCCACGCATTATGCTGATAAGGAAAGGCGGTTGTGCTGTTACTGCCCTACAGGGGCGCTCCCTCAGAAACGTGCGCACTAGTGGAGTGTGCGACAACGCCAAGGACGAATAGTAAGCGGGCCAGGCCTCGTTTGCTGCCTCTCATTGGCCCACCCTTATTCTTAGCTTTGCCAGCGCAGGCAGAGCATGAAGTACCGTTGGCCCCTTCCACTAACAATTTCCTGCCCGAGTGACTCCTGCAAACTCAACCTAGGTACTTACTTCCCGTCCCTTCTTGTTCATGTCTCAAACAAACTGCTCATCAGCCGCTTTCCTATTCTGTACCTTCCTTCCGCGCTTTATCATTGTCGGTGCTTGAACGAATACCTAACCAGACGAGATAAACTACACTCGTTGGGCTGAACGTTGTTGCCTCTTACTCAACGCCCGCCTACCACCATATCCGTTGGCACAATGTTATTGATACCATATCTTAGCCGCTCTTTCTACCTACACTCAGGGGATCTTGAATATTTCAAGAGGCGACGCCATGGATATGGGCCTGGACTGGAAAGGGTCGGCAAGCGGCCGGATCAACTCCGTGTCTGGCATCAAAACACGAACCCCTGCGAACCACGATGGGACTGCGGCCATGGTTGGGATTCTGTCAACCAGCCGGCCGGATCCTTTAATGCTTGGTGGCCTTGGCATACCTGGAACCGATGTAAATCGACCCTACTGCTACCGTTCGAAACGCCTACGTTATCCTCAAAGGAAATAAGCACATATTGAGGTCTCATGCTTCGTTGCCGAGCTCAAAGTCTATCCGCCCTCTCAAATACTCGTCCGATGTCAACCATGGTCCGGCCCACTGTCGTCTATCATGTCGCCTCAAAGGATTTCCACCCCGCAACCCGGTCCTGAGCCCGCCAATCGCAATCAAAGTTTGCAGCCTCTTCCTCGCAGGATAGACAATAGCTGATCCGCCGATAAACGAGCATGGTTTGGCGCGCCTTATCGCCCGACACTTCCTTCCTCACGCCCCAGCCCTTGCACAACGCGCTGTTCCCGAGTTGCAGCGGACGAGTCCAGTGGTCTCGGAACTGTTCGGCCGAAGACCACAATCTCATCGTACTCCGCAGTGACGTCTATTGTAGTCACTGTTCATATCTTGCTTGGACCGTCGAATCTATCCCGTGCGACTACTGAGCATCGACGAGAGCATTGCACGACTACGACTGCTGGGGAAATCAAGATCAGTCACCGAGCCTGGAAAGTGTGTCTATACACACAATGAGTCTCTCCAACCATGCAACGACGTAGAGTTGTCAGTATGCTTCCTAGGTGTCCCTGTCTCTAACATGATTCACTGACTACTCCTCTGGGTTAAGGGTTTTAAAAACCGCCCGAGCGGTTGGTGTTTTACCAACCTTATAGTCTGGAAACTGCACACAGAGCACATACTTTTGGCTGGACGATTAGTATAATATCACCTTTATATCGATACTCTACAGTAGAGTCATCTCACGGTTCCTCAGTCAAGCTCTGAAGGTTGCGTCGTCATGCCGACACGTGTACGGCAGACGACGAGTCAAGACCCGTGCCAGCTGTTAAGCCGGCGCTCAAACACCACCTTTTCGATATCCAGACTTTGAACCTTCGTGTCATGGAGAGGGTGTGATGAAGCTTAATCCGTCAAACCGGGTGCCGGCTGCCCGACTTTACTAGCTAAGGCAGGGATACACTGGATTAATCTGCAACATCAACATCCTGGAAAACGTAGCGAGAAGACGATACGGAAAAAAGGAAAGGAAAGCCCCGCTTGGTGTACCAGAAGAGACACTTTCGAGAACCACCCGTCTAAATAGCGATTTTCAGCTTCGCCTTACGAAACGAGTCGATGCCGAATTCGAGTTCCAGTACACCGACGCCTTTCTGGACTAACGAATACGTCGACAGGCTGCGGTGCGACCGGTGGTGATGCGGTATCCGTCGTGTCCGATCTTCACATCGGGAATTGCACAAAGACGGGACTCGGGCCAAAACGAGCAAAAGATTCCCGATAGATTAACAGAGAGATGAAGCATCCGAGTTGTTCCCCAAACGGGATATTTGGTAAAACCTCGCTCACGCCATTGCCGAAGAACAGGAAGAGCAAGGCTCTCCCCTGACCCGTGATGGAATCGGAATGCAACTGTTCACACGATCGGGATCGTCGCCACGGACTGCGGAACCCCGATGTTACAGGGGTGCCCGGCGATTACTGATCCGAACGAATGCAAATATTGGCGATTTAGTGCCTGCTTGACAACCCTTCCTGGTTGTCCTTGGTGATTTGCTACCGGTACTGTGGCCATCTGCGCTTGATGTCTTCTCAGCCGGAAAAGCCCTCGTCTTACGGTGTTATGCAGCCTTCCGCAATATGCATGACTGTTGCTCTATCCATATTCGTTACCTCCGTCCACTTCGGCATCAGATCGTGCCCACCCAGTCACAAATCACTTTGGTCGCGGATATTTGTCTCCATCGGACATGGAGACCGATCTGCACCAGACCGCAGCATTATCCAAGGCAGATGGATGGTCGAGGCCACAGTTTTAGTCGAGGGTGGGACCCATCTGCACCCAACCTAAACCGCGGGGCCGGGATCAAGGGGTGGACAACGCAGGTTGCCGAGCCTATTTTAACGACTTGCAACATATGCCCTTGCTCAGCAGACTGCCTACTTATCGTTAGCCCGATGAACGACAGCCAGCTTGGAGATGACGTCTCCGATTGATTTGGATTCGCTCGATACTTACCCCTGCCAATATGTACGTATGGGGTTATTAAGCTAACATTCAATGGTAGCCGTCGCAGCCTCGGCAACAGTCGAACGGCAGCAGCCACACTGCGGGTTGCCACTCCATGACCTCGATTGATACAAGCATCAAACTGCTCGAGCTAAGAGGTTTGCCGGCTCATCGAAGGCGTCATCGCGCGACTCGGCGCTCGTACGGGACTGGGCTCGAAGTTTATGGACGTTCCTGCGGCTGCATGTGCAAGGCATGGCGATTCCATACTCCTTATTATGTTGTCGTGCACAGTTGTGTAGGGAAGGTTGGCGGTCGTTTTCCAACTCAACGCTCCACAGCCACCATTTCTGACCATGTCAACTTGCACAGCACGGCCGACGTACGATTGTCGTACATCAACAGCTTGGGCGAATTAAACACGCAATAGGGAGCAGATGATGGATGTGCTAGACGTCACGTAACACAAGCGACAGCATTACAGTGGGCGCTATTTCTTTCCGCGAATCGGCCACAGTTTATCAGCAGGGGTACCTTCACCGAAAGAAGGCGGCCCGTATGAACCGTCCGTGAGCGGAACGGTTGTACAACATCGGAAACGTCGGTTAAGCAGAAGAGGGGGACGTCGAAAGTGCAACGGCTTCTAGCCCCCCGGTGAAACGACACGTATTGATTGACCCAGACACCTTCGACGCGATATCCCCTCCACTATGGATACTTCGTCAAACGTAACGTACTGTCGGCGGAGTCAGTCGGTGCAGTGTGGTTAGTACCGGGATGTCGAGTTGCTGCCAGCCTTGTGAGGGTTCCCAATCGCTGGCTAGGCATGCCATGTTGATGGGAGATAACACCTCCTTCGTCGGCAGATAAAGAAAAGGCCCGTCAGACGGATGGTACCCGGTCTGCGACGTGTCCTATGGGCAAGTTCGGTGCAGCGGAACTGACCATTGGGCATCACTGAGACGATGGGCTCCAAAGACAGAAGAACTCTAAGTACCACTTTGTCAAGTTGAAGACAGCATGCCCCCCCCCCCCCCCCCAAAGAAGGCTACAGCTGTTGCAATCTTTCTTGAGAGGAATCGGCCAATTCCATCAACCTATACGTCGGATTGTCGTCGAAGGAGCTTGTCTTGGATGATATCATAGGTCGATCGAACGCAAAAGACACTAAACGTGGCGAGAGCACATGTACTGGCAGAACGGCGTGCGTATGATCGTCGTGGAGATGACCACTTCCGCATCCGGAGGTTCAGATTCTGTCACCTCGAGGGAAAACTGCTAGACTCGAACCAGAAGACCGGCAGCAAGATAAAGAATATCGCAGGCAGCCGATCGGTAAAGGCGCTTCTTCGAGACGCGGCCCACGTTTGGTATGCTTGAAAGCGGACTGCCTTGTACCCCGTAGCTCATGGAACAGGCGTGGGTTATTTACCGGTCGTCTAGACAGCATTTGAGTGGCGCGGCAGGCTTTCTCGTCGCCAAAGGGCTGCCGACCCCCTGGTCTTTCGAACAGCCTTCCGGATCTTTTCACCGCAGTCGCGGTTAACAAGGCGTCTTTCCATCCCACGTTGAGCCGGAGGCCGAGAGAAGAGGGAGAATGGGTGTCCGCCGAAACGTCCGCCACGCCTACTAAGTGACCTGTGTGGGTGGGGGGGCTTGGCTGGATGAGGTTCAACAGGCGACGAGGATTCGACGCTCACGCAATGCATAAATGAGAAGCTCAGAGAGCGGAGGTAAGCCTGCCCGGCTTCACTCCGCCAAGACTAGACACAGATTTGTGACATTGTGCGCTAGGCCAGTCAGAAGATGTTTGCCTTTCTAGGTCAACCCTCCAGCGATAGCACAAAGCATGATAACGATGTTAATGTGGTTTGTCACGGAGAAGAGGCCTCGCAACCTTTCATTCGACACTTCCATCGCGCGGGGAGGGACTTTCCAATGCGTCGAGGAAGCCATTCCTCATACGGCAGTATTGATAAAGGGCCTCGTCAGAACTGCCCGCCGATTCCAGAGCCCTCCCAGGCGTGTTATCTGACTGCAGCTGGGCGACCGATTCGTCGAGCCCGCGTGCTCGCATAGAGGTAGCATCGCTAGCTCGCCCACTAGCGAGGCCGCTGGCCACAAGGGCAGAGGGGGGAAAGGGGGCTAGAAGGTCTCGAGGGAAAGCGCCTCGCCGACTTTTGCCAGCCCATCTCGTGGGGAACGACGACAGGAATGATTGTTCTTGGAATGGCCCATTTCCTCCCCTCCCCCCCTTTGCTCTTTCTATCCCCCCTCGTCCTGGGTGTCTCAGCTCACGTCAGTCCTTTTCCCTCGCTTCACCTCCGCACCCGGCTTGCTTTCACCTGCCTCCTTCCCTCCCCGCCCAGCAGCGCTTTGTTCCTCACTAGGTCGAAGCTTCTGAAGCTGGTAGCTTTTGGATACGTGCAAAGAAAGGGAAACGATTCCAATGTGAAATGCAGTACCCGCTTGGCTCTGAGCGGCACCCAAGCACCCTTTTGGATATTGCATCTTTGCCCGCGTGATGAGGTCAACTCGCCACGACGTCTCCAAAGTAGGCTACATGTAAGGGAGCAAGAACGGACTTTTTTTTGCAAATTTCCTACCATGTCTCTCTTTTTCTCTCTCTCTCTTTCGTACTCGCATTGTGCATGCCGCGGGCAACATTCCGACTCCGGCCGACGCCGAAACCCTCACCGGCACCCTGAGGTCGGCTCGGACTCCCAGCGACGAACTAGACTGCACCCCCCCCCGTCCCCACCGCTAGGGGATTATTATCGTGATAAGCTTTGCTGGTACCTTGGTGGCGAAAAGGCCGCGCCTATAATCGACATGACACGGAAAGCGTAGAGACTACCTAGCCCCCCCCCCCCCCTCCAACTCGCTTCGCTTCCCTTCGGATGGGCGCGTCTTGTCCGGATGAAGGCCGAAAACCAGAAAGAAGAGGAGAAGAAAGAGCCAAAGACACGAGCAACGAACCGGGTAACTGTCGGGGCTTTCCCCCTCCTCTCGTTCTCTTTTCTTTCGCCAGACCATTTCACATCCAGGCCCCCCCTCCCCTTTTCTAGCGCCTTCTTCGAGGCGGAAGGAAACGGGAGGGGAGAGGTAGAAAAAGGCATAGTTTCCATCATGTCGTTACGCATTCTCTTGCTCATGCCATCCGATGTTTCGAGTATCGGCGTCTAGTATGTACCTACATGCCGACCTGCCATCCCGTCTATTCTCCCGTTCTCCCGCCCATTCACACCCCTCCCCTTCGTCCTCCTCCCCAACCAAGCGCGAGCACGTTCCCCTTTCCTCGATCTCGTCCGTTTCACGCCGCCATCTCGCCTTAGCCTCCCTCCCTTCCTCCCCCCGTAATACGCTTAAAGAACTCTAGGCCCCAGGGCGATCTAACGTGCGGCTCTCTCGTACGACTCTCGGACACCCCACCACGGTCTGGATCCTCATGACATCGGGAGGGTAGGGGGGGGGATACTCAATGCTTACCCGAGAGACTCTATGGACGAGAGTTCGAGGCCATCTGCGTTGGGTAAAGAAAATGTGGTGGGGGGGGGGGGGGAGGGCGGATTCGACAAGTCTCGTATCTTTTCGTCTCTCTTTCTCTGCTACCCCCATTGTAGAGTCTCACACGCGGCCGAGGGTGCTTTCGTCGCCGGCGTCTAGCCCGGAGGGGAGGGGGGACGAGGACAAAGATGGCCGAGCTAGGTCTCTTGCGAATTGTCCAACAGTGGGCCGGGGCCGGGTAATGTTTCTGGTCTTCTTCACATGCCAGCTAGCCAGTCCCTGGTTCGGAGATGCCCTCTCCGTCTCCCCGTCATTGCGTCACAGTGAATCGGCCGAGGACCTTTCAAGCTTCGGCGGCGTACCTCGCTCGACAAACATGCGTACAGCGGGTTGGATCTTCTTTGCATTTTCATACCTTGGAGCGCGCGCACAGCGTAATAGTACATCAGGGAGGCCCTTTTTACCCTTGATAAATCTTTGGTATCTTGCAAAACAGTCCCGTGAACCCAACTCCACCCTACCTTGAGGGATCGATTCGTCCCACAACTCCAATCCAACCTGTCCCAAGTATCCTTTCAATCTCTGTCCGATCCATGACTCGACCTTTATCCCCGAGATCCTAATGCCCGTCGTGACCCATCCCAAACCATGGCAATAACTCCCCTCTTTTCCCAGAATCTTGGGATATGATAGAACTTTGATTCGTAAACAGTCCTCGTTGCAGCCATAGACAAAGCTCTATGCTATACCCCTTTCGCCGTGAATGCCAGCGCGTCTGTTCCATACGAGTCCTCGTAGCCTTTGTCGCAAAGAAGTTCCCCGTTTCGAAAGCAAATCGTGACGATGAGAAACTTTGCGTGGCGAAAAATAAAAGTAAAAACAGTGCCGGATGACACCCTCTATGACCCTGATAGTCCCATTCCCATTAGTGTGCCGTGGTATCGGTAATATAACAATTCCTGGCTAGTCGTGTATGGCCAAACGCGCGGAGAAAATGGAGGGCCATGACGAGATCCGTAGTCAAAATGTAGAAAAGAAAGGAAAAATTGGAGAGCTTCGAGTCGGTTACTTTTTTGATATCGCCCAATATGCCTCGTCTTGTGATCCTCCAGGACATCTACCCCACAGCGTGTGGTTGTCGTGCTCTGCCGTGGTGCGTCCCTGCTTCCGAGTGTTGTGGTCACGGGCTCCGAGGTTGCAGCCACACTTGCGATGGATTCGTTCCGCAACTCCGCAGTGGTAACGTTCAATGTCCTTCGTTCAGTCGAAACTGTGACGTGGTCATCATGACATCCAAGCCCCTGTACCAGACGCTTCATTCTCGCTTGAGCGGCGGTGTTCCATCGTCCGAGTGATCCTGCGGAGAGCGGCGGCCGTTGTCGTTTTGACCATCCCCGTCCTTGTTACCGCACCCCTTTACAAGTCGGTGTCGCTATGGCAGTTGTTAGCTGTCGTTTGTCCATAGAACATTTCCAGATGTAGCTACCGCCAAGTGCTCATAGACATACCTTGAGGGCGTCCTTGCGGGAAAAGCTCTTATCGCAGAAGTTACAGGGGAACGGCTTGACGGCAAGATGGATACGCTTGTGTCTCTTCAAGTCGTGGTTTCGGTTGAAAGATTGAGGGCACTGATCGCACTTAAAGGGCCGCTCTGTTTGAGGATTCGGCTGCCCACCATGGCCGTGGCCGTACATTGAGGCTCCGAGATGATGCGCTCCGTATCCGCCGGGAACGCCCATCCCGGATACAAGTGACATTTGCTGGCCGGGTGACGCGAGGTTCGACATGATGGGCCCTCCCATCGAGGGTACGTGGTACGTCGAGTAGCGGTAGGAACCAGGGGGGGCCATGGCGGAAGGGTGTTGAAGAGAAGCAAGACCCCTCCCGGGACCGCCTGAAGTCGTCGGGGAATGGGCGGTGGGTGACGTGTGGTGGAAGCTGGGGAACGGCGATTGCTGAGGAGCGGAAGACGTCGAGTAGTAGCCGGGGGTCGCTGGTGGTCGGGACTGCGTATACGAGTCAACGTGTGAAGGGAGACCGCCGGACGTGTGTGGCTGCGTCGAGACTGGGGCTTGGGATCCGAGAATCCCAGCCTGGGGCGTTGGGGGGCCCTGGGAAGGCAAACTGACTGGAGTAGAGCCCGCTCCTCCTGTGGAGTAGCCCGACTGGAAGGACTGATGCTGTCCATAGGGCGGTGCAGGAAGGCCATCACCCCCGGTCGCGGGAGACTGCGAAGTTCGAGAATAGGACATTGGAGACTGCTGCTCGTAGGTGCTTCCGCGAGGCGCGTACTGTGGCTGTTGGTTAATGGATTGCGGGTTCCCGGAGCTGAGTTGGTACGAGGCAGAGGGAGTCGGCCATGACCCCTGAACGCCCGACGGGTAATAGGAACTTTGCGAGCTCGCGGTATTGACGCCGGAGGAGAGCGGGCTCAACCCTTCACCTGGTACTCCTGAAGGCGATGTTAGACCAGAGCTGGCGGTATTGGGAGAGTGTTGGGTATTTGAGGTGGCGGAGGAGGAGGATGGCGGAGCCGACGGCGTGATCATTGCCGGGGCTTGCCAAGTAGACGGTGATTGAAGAGGCTGGTTGTGATAATTGAAAGGGTATTGATGAAGGTGTCTACTCATACTGGGTATATCTTGGGACGACGGCAGATGAAAAGGCGGCAAAGCCTGCGTGGCTTGTCTCCGAGCCGTAAAGCTTGAGGAAGTCTCCATGGCCATGGTGGGTCGGTGTCGAAGTGAGCAGGTGGTGCTCGTTTCTGCCGGTCACGCTCCTTTCTCTCCTTTCTCTTGCCTTGCGGGAAGCAGGGCCAGGAGGCACCGGGGGAGGACCGTTGGATGATTAAAGTCTGATGGGACCAGAACCCTGAGGGCAAGGTGGCACGGATGGATGCCACAGTACTTTTCTCTTTTTCTCTCTCTCTCTCTCTGTCTCTCTTGGGTTTGGAAGCAGAGGCAGCGGGCGGGTCTCGAGGAAGCTGCGTCGGAGCTGGAGAAGAAAAAAAGCCGGAACTTCAACGTGAATCTCTGAAATGAAGCCGAGGAAACTCGTGGCCGCTACTGGCTTTATTGACGCTCGCCAGTGATTCGCAACCACGCACAGTCAGATGTTGTCCGGCAAGGTCGGGGTGGGATTCCACAATCCTCAAAGGAAGGGATGGGAGTGGACGAGACGAGGAGAAGGGGATGGGGAAACAGTTAGAATGTTTGGAGGTAGAGAGTAGTCAGGCCCCGAGGTGGTGGTAGGTGGGTTGGCTGGCTTTGATGGATGGATAGATGAATGGATGGGTGGATGGACGGATGGGTGGACTGGATAATACGGAGTAAATAGACGGCAGGCCTTATGGACGGATTCGAAAAGAGGCTTTGTGTGCAGGTTTTAAGCTATCCTGGAGCGAGATGTCGAAAGGAGTTATCGTGCGTCGATCACCTTAGGGCGCCAGTCCAGTCCGTCCGTTCCTCCAGTGTGGAGAGGCGGCTGTCGAATATATGTAGCTCGTTGATGGTGCGGGACTTGGACTTGGGGAGCTAAACCGGGATCTCCTTAGGCCAAAGCCAGCCAGGCTCTAGCTCGGGAGGGCTGAAGGGGGCTTGTGAATGGGTAGTCGAACACCAAAATGCTACCGGAGGACCCTGGGCGCCTCAGCTCCAAGTACCGGGGGTGGGTGGTTGTGTCTGGCAATGGAGAGGGGGGGGGGGGGGGGGGGAAACGACGGTGAGCGAGGTACCATCTGCCCTACGAGACGGAAGAAACGGAACCTCCTGTGACCACGGCGGTCTGTAATTCTCTGTTATGCCGTGTTGGCAGCAGCGGGAGCTGTTCGAATGTCTGACGAGGCAAGCGGTGGCGGTGGGGAGGAGAAAGAAGCAGGATGAGAGATGTGATCAAAGTAGTGCTTTTCTCTCCCGGTCAGTGTGTCTCTCTGGCAAGTGTGTGTCTCTCTCTCCTTTTTTGTCTCTGTGCCGTCCCCGCCCGACATTCATCGAGGCCCAGCCGGGGGGGAGTACCAAGATGCAGTAGAGTACGGTAAGGTAGCCTCTGGAGTCGAGGTACTCAGCGTTCTGCTGCCGGGCCTGTCCGTACCTGGGGAGGTGGGCAGCAGTGGCGTATTGACCGACCTTTGGGTTGGGACCACAGGGTCTGGGCGTTGGGTGTCGAAGGCGGAACACAAGCAAGCTGCTGGGACGGTGTGTTTGAAGAAGAAGGGGGTGGGTTGCTCAAAGGTACCTAGCTGCTCGTCTCTGGAGATTAAAGGTTAATACTCCATTGACGGACGGCCCAGACTGAAGACAGCTCTCTTGCTGGCGTGGATCAAGTACAGGTAAGTATCAGGAGGGGGCAAGGCTCCTTGCCTTGGGGAAACACACAGACGAGGAGGGTGAGGACAAGAAGGGAGGGCGCGAGATAAGATTGGCGGGCAGAAAGACAGATGCCTCTACAGAGGGAGGGGGGGGGCGTATGCGTGGACGTAGCCTAGGAGTTGAAGCTGGATTGGGATTGGGGAGATGGGAGTGAGGGTTGGATTGTCGGGGAGAGAATCGGGGTGTTCCAGCCAGGTCTGTCATCATTCATTGCAAGAAGGAGGCTAGGAAAGGGGAGGGGGGGGGGTGTGAGGTTCGAACTGCCCGCCGGAAAAGAAACAATGGAAGAAGCAACCGGCGGCGTGTGCAGGTGAAAGAGAAGAGACGGGGAGATGGCGTGCAAATAGGTTGTTGGTACCTACACTACTCTGTACACTGCCCAACTGAGCCCGCTGGACGAAGAGCGCAGTGGCAGAAACGAGACACAGAGTCGAAGACCGGAGAGACACAGAGGCAGAGACAGCAAGTGAGAAAAAAGAGATGGAGAGAGAGAGAGAGAGAGAGAGCCAGGGCCAGGACCGGGAAAGTCGATGCTAGAGGCTGGAACCCTTAACCCTGTCAGTCTGGCTTGACGCTCCGTTACGGCGCAGGTGAGAAAGAGAACCCCCCCTCCAAACCAAACCAAACCAAACCGAACCGAACCCCCCCCCCCCAATCCATCCCCACGCACCAGCACCAGACACTTGGATCCCATCTCCCTTGTCCCCTGAGATTGGCTTTTTCCAGGCCATCGAACGATACGCATGTGCTTTTCTGGCCCTGCCTCCCCAATCCTAATCTCAATCCCGGGGGAGACCAGAACGAGAATGGTCGTATCGCTTTCGAGTTGCGAGGCGACGTAATCGGGACAAAAGCTCTGTGGTCGACAATGAGATGCATCGGTTCGTCCAACCCTATTTCTCTCTTCACCCCCCGGACCCGGACCATGAACAAGACTTGGGACGATCTGATGATTGATATTGGCGTTGGCCGTCCGCTTGTGGATGGTACCGGACGGATACTGTCTGTAAAGTCAACGCAACGCGCCTGGCAACCGTGACTGACATGGGAATATCCGTACAGCCAGTCAGTCAGTCAGTCAGTCCATACGGATGGTGCTTGGCTTGTACATACTTAGTAGTATACTCCGTACGGATAGTACGATTCCCCATTAGCAACTTGGGACCCGCAGTGCTGCCGCACCAGTCGATTGAGGGGGGTGCCCGTTGTCGTGCAGTGCACCTCTCCACTCGGAACTCGGGGATTGCAAGATCACTACGGTATCCGTACATACGTAGTAGTACTCTCCACGAATACACTCCGTACTCTTTACATACGTAGTAGTACTGTAGGTCCATCAGCGACAAGCAGCGAAAACCCTGTCCTCGGGGCCCCCAACTCGTTCGCGTTTTTGGCCGTGTTATTACATGGCCCACTCTGAGCTATTGTGTTTGGGCGCGGTCGTCCCGGAACAGTGAAGGTGCCTGCTCGGGCTAACCACTTTGCTCTGCTGCTTCGTCCAGGGTGGACTCAGCCCAGATGTGGGTTGCGTCGGGTGCGCATCCTTGAACCGATATCTGGACACCCCCTGGGGTGCAAAAGTCGCCCACAGAGACTGTGTGTAGTACATAGTAGTATGCATCCTCTCAAGTTAGCTCAACCCCTGGTCCTGCATGAGCTCAACCCTTCCCCCTACACAATAAGTAGTCCTAACTTGAGGTCATTCGTTGCTTTCCGCACCAGCACACATTCTCACTATGCTTTGTACGGCGGTGTTGCTCTCCCGCTTGCTCATAGCTCCTGTAATGCTGACTGGGTTTTAATCCAACGACGGGGCCGCGTTCAAAGTGACCCGGCGAGTTAGTTGACTGGAGTGTGGTGTGAAGGGGTTTGCTAATTACCGGTCCGCTTGCCTGCCGCCTCCGCCATATCGCTGACAAGTGTCGGATAGTGCCTGTAACAGCGACCTTCTTACCAGCAGACATCTGGAAATGACATGGCAGATGGCGAGAGTCCCGCCCGGTCCGGATGACAGCCCAGTCACATCCCGAGTGACATCTGTGCTTGGTTGGATGACTGTTAAAACGCCGGGGAATGACACCGTCCGTTGCGACGCGATATAAAGACTGACGCTGAAGATCGTCCGTGCGGCTGAAAAGTACGAAACCATCATCAACGAGGGTTGCCTAAAACCCCTCCCCAAGGATCAATACATTTCGCTCTGCCGAGCAAGCGTTCCTCGAGGCCCCGTCGTCATCTTGAGGCTCATGACTTGTGCCTTTTCATGTCGAACAAGGGAATGCACTTGACTGAGGCTCCCTGGAGTGTGTGGAAGAACGGTGCAAACTCGCCAGCACCTCGGCGCGTGATGATCCCTTTGACACGGCGAAGAGAAGAAGAAGCAGCAGCAGCAGCAGCAGCAAGGGGGGTGATGCCCCATTGGGAAGCTATATTGCACTGCAAATATCGCCTTGTGCATCCACTCCTTCGCCGACTGTTACAATGGTGGCCTTGTCGGGGAGGCGGGGCTGTCAGCAACCACTACTCCAAGTCCGTGTCCGTGGCCGTTGGTGAAGCTGTAGCTCATCCTGGTTCCCAGCTCTCAACGTGCCGGGGCCAGGCCCGGGAGCTGCGCAGAACCCATGCGCCTGCCGGCTCTTGTGTCATGGTCTCTCAGCGTCCGGCTGGCTTACTACACGTACTGCGTAAGGAGACGGAGACGATGCGCTACAGACCCATCATCGCTTCCCAGACTCGTCATGATCCACAACTCCCGTTCCGAAGTGAGCTCGGATAGTTTTGCGCCCCAGTGCCATCTGATCTGGCCATGGTTCGTGGCCCGACTTGACAAGCTGTCATGGACGCATGTACATACCCGTCGCGACTGATTGAGTCCTTGCGCCGTGCATGATACACGCTCCTCCGTGTGCACGCTTTACGCAAAGCCAACACCCAGAGTGCGCGACGACTATCTGGTCTCGGTGACGCTGGAGAAGGAGAAGAAGGAGTCAACAACAATGGCAAAACGACAATCATCAGCATACTTACGAGAACTCCCGCGTAAACAGGTACAGTCGAGATTACCTCGCCGAGTCGCCTTTCCTTATCCACGTTGCGCACCCACACACATGCTCTCACTATCCTCGTTGTTGCCCACACGTCAGAACCGATGTCATCTTTTATCCAGAAATTGCCTGCCGTCTCCCGGTCTGTCCTGGCAAGCGGTTTACAGTGAACTGTCCGGCTTTTCTTCCTTTCCCCCTCCAATTTGGCCTACCTAGGTAGGTTGGGTCATCGGTTCCGTGAGCCAAGCTCCGTCAAAGGCTACCAGACCTCACACTGCTTCGCAAACCGCCACGCTCTTCAGCTGAACCATTGTGCTGCCTCACTTCGAGATACGTAGTCGCTTGTCCCAGGCGCTGGTTCCAGGGCATCTCCTTGCATTGGGCCCAGCCGTGTCTCGCTCCGGTAACCTTTCTGCCAGGTGCATCCACTAGCCGGCTGCTAAAGGCGCCACTGCTGCATGGTCCAGCTGCATTAGAGCGCATACCGCTTAGCACCCTTAACTACGTGCTACGGTGCCACGGTGACATTAGAGAGGGGAAGCGTCTCTGTACTTTGGCCATGTCATGTCCAAGCTCGAATTGAATGAACGAACCGACACTACGGCATCAGCGAGACATATCCGTGGTGATAAGTCATTTGATCAAGGCATACTGCGTAAGTTGGGAACCGCAACGACCAAGCTGGTTTCCCACATTGGAATGTTCTGCGAAGAGAAAGAGGCTGCGTAAGCGATCCATCTGATGCATGTTTCGGCCCTGCACCAACCACCAGTTCAAATTGTGCCCTGCTCGAAAGCGAGTCGACCAGTCGCTAATTAGCCAGTACGGCTATCCAGAGCTCAAGCAAGTAATAATGCGAGCAGCTTGCTGCCACGCATGCAGGGGTTGCCTCTTTCATCGCTGGGATCGCGGACCTGGTAGGTTGTTGCATAGATGATGGTGCATGATTTCGTAACCCACCACCCTTCATCGAGGACAGTGCTGGTCTATTCGCCCAAGTGTTCCCTCGGTAGGTGACAGTTGCGCGCCTACCTTGGCAGAGGCCCGGGGCGAGAGGCGTCCACGTTTCTCTCATCGGGAGTTTGGGTCATCTGGTCCTGCATTGCTTGCCTGTGCAACCCTATGCATCATCCTTGCACGCACCAGCTTCCCAGTCACACTGGTCTCCCAGATGGGAGGGACACGGGGATTGCATGTGCATGCTATCTGTTCCGCACTGGCACCGCGTGCTTTTCATGCCTCCCTCTCAACTCCTCTGCTGTCTTCCCGCGTCTGCCAAAGCTAGTGACTAGGTAGGTGTCGGCCACCGCACGTCGCGCACCCAGGAACCTAACCCCTAATTAGATTAGACTCAGGAATGGGTCACGGCCTTGCCTTCATTGGGAAATATTTGACGAGCCGTGGGGAACGCATACAGGGAAGGCACCCTCATCTCTGATGAGAAGATCACCGTAAAAGCCGGTATTAGTCGAGCCTCAACTTCATCAAAGAAACTGCGTCCTTCGAATCAACATTGCTGTCGATATATGTAAGTTGTTTCCAATTTTAGCCTGTCCTCGTGGTTGAACAGCGTAATGAGAATGAGTTACATTGACCAGGCCATCTTGCCGTGAATGCGGGTTGGAGTCTCATCTTGTGTAACCCGAGCTCGACGTCTCGTTGGGCAAACATGTTGGAAGCGCCGAACAGTCGACAAGGCAGAGAGCCGTTAACTTCTCTTATTATCGACAGGGTGTACTGTTGGATAAAGGATTTCAGACGCTGAGGCCTCATAGCTGACCACGCTGGCTCTCGGGGCTACGGATGCTCGCCTCTTAGTCGATGATACCCAGGGCAGGTAGGGATCCCTCACGGCTCTTGTCGAATGCAAGAACGTGACGGATGGCGAAAATTTGGTATCTTAGTTAGACCACCCTTGATCCCATGGATCTGCAGCATAAGCTTACATAATATTAGTAGAAGCATCCCAAGTGTGTCGGTTTGGTGTACGTTGAGGCTGCAAACCGGCATCGCAAGCCTCTTTGCCGTCCTGCCTCAAACGGCAGGGGCTTGCTTTTTCGTCAGACAGCCACGTCGCCGGGGCACGAGCTGATCGCCCTGACTGTGAGACTACCTACCTCATTGACCCCCATCGTTTTCGCGGTGCGCCAGTCGACGGAATCCATCTGCCACAAAGAAACACTTGGCGACTGGCGCCAAGGGAAATGGGGGTACGGTAGGGAAGCTGTTCGTGGGCAAGTGGGATTACCAAGCTAAGTAAGTCGCTGGGCTCCCCCTTTTCTCCTCGGCCCTTTCTTCGTGTTGATGTGATGCTGGGTTTCCAATGATATAAGCACGGAAATCAATGCAGATGGTGACTGCATTGCACTGGTCGGGTTGCTCGTCGGTATGGCTCTCGAGATATTCGAGCAACTCCACCCTTGCGAGCCGAGTCATTGTGTCGCGAGAACCATGGTTTTCTTCGGGTTCGGGTTCGGATTGACACAAAGCGATAATCAGCGCAATATCGGTTTTCTGAATTGTCGGCTTGTATTTGGCGAAGCGACCACGTTGCAGGTAGAACAGAAAGGGCAATCTTGGGATGATGGAGCCTTCATCGCAATTGATGACTGTCTCAGGCTGCAGGGCGAATTTGGGGCCTGCGATCTTCTGATACTGTCGAGGCTCATTCTCTTGTTCAAAGTCGTCGTGTCCAAGGAGTATGGGCGACAGGGTGTAGCGGCAACGGTCCGGGGTGGGTCTATCCGATGCCCGTAGGGGCAGGCCCTGCCGGAAGGCGCCATTGAGCTGTAGGCAACCACTCTCAGCGATACGGACGTATTGGTGGTTGCAAGCCTGTCACAGACAGGGCATGGCGCCGATTTGACTGAAGGGAGTTTTCCCGACCCTTCGGGCGGGCTCATCGGATCGTCTCCGCCGGATCCATGTTCGTCTGGACTGGAAAGGAGAAGGTTTTCGGACGATCATCTCTTCCGTACGTGATGGCCGATGGGTGACGGCAACAATGTAGTCTGTGCTAACAAAGACATGTGCGGGCTGTCGGATCGATTGGCAAGGGCCTGCAAACCGACAAGAGTTCATTTCTATGGCCGAGGTGGCATCCCGCAGACGCACAATAAGATGCGGCGTGAGGGAGGCGTTTTGGCTTCGCGGGAAGAAGACGAGCGCCACTGAGGGCGCCCGACAGACCGTGCTCCTGGATGGCGTTCTCCAGGGGTCGAACGGGAAGGCTTTTAAGCTAGGGTCTGGCTCACACACTCGGGCCTTCTGGTTGAGCGGAGATTCTCTCGATAGGAACCAGCGAAACCGGGCAGGCCGAATTCATGAGGGACTGAGGGAGTGGCAGGCGGGGACGGGCGCTGGCTATTGGGACTGGGATGTAGGCCAGGTGGCCCGCGCGAGGTGTGATAGGAAGTGGTCTACCGGAAGACCGGGGCCTCGACCGGACAGGCGAGGGTGAGGGAGGTCGTTCGTACTCGGTTTGTGGTAGGGTGGGAAGCAACCTGTGACTGCAATATTTCCTGCGAGGTGTGGGCGAGTGCGACAGATCGAGACCAGTCGGTTGGTGGCAGGGTCGGGTGGCAGACGTCTTTCAGCTGCAGTGGGGTGTGCCGCTTGGCCAGTTCCGGGACGGACTACTAGAGTAATAAATGAGGGTGATGTAGCCGCGGCGATGGCCCTGGGTCCTGGCACATGGGAGAGAAATGTGGTGGGGTCAGCCCATGTCTTTTTTGCTTCCGAGCAAGAAGAGATAGAGAGAGCGAGAAATGGAGAGAGAGAGGGCTGGCAGGCTGGCCAACAAGCAACAAGAGAGCGGGCTGGGTCGTCGAATGCTGTCCTGGATGCACATCGCATGTGGAGGTGTGAAGTGACCTGGCTCGCAATATGCGGGTTTGTGTGTGTCTAACCCGTGGGTTTGGCGGAACGGGAAGCCAAGCACGATGTCAGGTCGGGCGAGCTAGCTACCCCCTACTGCACCTACCCTAGCAAGGGGGAGGAGAAACAAGCTCACGAAGTTTGGGAATCCAGGTACTATGTACGGAGGAAGAATTTGGGGTATCGGAATGGAGGGGCAGTTGGTTGTCGTGGTCGGGGTCGGGGTACGGTATCCTGGCGAGCGTTGGGAATTCCGAAGGTTCGGTCAAGGCTACAACGGTCGGCAAGCCATCGATGCAAAAGTGCCATAATGTATGTTGGAGGCGGAGGCGACTCGGCGCACGAGGCGTTTTCTCCGACGATGACGATGAGGCCTAAGCAGGGAAGGGGAAAAGAAACAGAAGAAACATTATGCCGCAGTGGGTTGTGGTTGTGTGGACACTCGCCAGGTGGAAGACGGGGGGGGGGGGGGGGGGGGGGGGGGGGGGGGCCCC
>JASUDE010000132.1:43411-110755 GCA_034509685.1 Colletotrichum cereale
GGGACGAGGGTACTGGACTGGTATGTGTTCAGCGTGCAGTACCTACCTAGGACTGCTCTGCTGCTGGCTGCTGACCTGTGCTGAGGGAATCATGGGAAGGAAGGTCTGGTGGCCAGGCGGGCATATTGCTCCTCGGTTCCTTCCTCGGCACAGTTGTAGGAGGAGGAGGAGGAGGAGGAGGCCCTTGTTGGCTGACACCTTGGGGAAAGAAGACTGGAAAGACCGATGCATGCGTCGTATACCTACCGTAGCTGGAGACTTACATAATCAGACGGGCAGGAACTGGCAAGAGCAGGTAGCGAGTGGGTACCCCGCCAAGACACGGAGGAGGAGGGCAGGGCGCCGGTTCGGGTCAGTGTCGTGTTTGTGGGACTCTATCAACACTGGGACGAACGTAGCCATGGCTTCAACTCTAAATCCGAGCATGGGAGGTCCCGGTTAGAGAGACCACCTGAGACTTCAGACTCAAGCTGCCGCTTGCCTCTGCGCTGCTCTGCTCTGCTCTGCTTTACTTTGCTTTGCTTTGCTTTGCTTTGCTTTGCTTTGCTTTGCTCTGGCAGGTAAGGTAGAGTACAGATACATCCTGTGCGACCTTAAGAAGGACCGCCTTGAATACGTATCTCAGTGTCTGTAAGCAAGAGTAAGAGTACATGTCTACCGGCGAAGGCCCTGGCCAAGTACCAAAGTATCTAGCTTTCCCCAGTGCAGGGAGGGCGAATCCTTCCTATTGCGCCTGACCTCCTTTTTTGTAAAATAAAAAAACCCTCTCGGTACCTGGGTACCTGGACTAACCACATCTTCCAAACGCTCGCCTCCATCCAAACGCCTACTCTCTTATGTTTGTCTTATCCTTCTGGGCACTTTCGACCAAGATACGTATCCAAAGCGGTCTCTTCTTGTGGGCACTTGCGACGGTTGTCTGACGGTCTGTCGTCATTTCCATAACTGCAAGCAAGCATTTCAGGGTCCAGTCCATCCGTATCCTTCTCCTGCTCCTTTTCTTCTTCTTACTCGCCTCCCCTCCCCCACCCCTGCCTTTCACGCCACTGCCGCATCGCGAGGCATCTTGGATGAAAGCATCCAAGCGCTCACCCAGGTTCCCCTCCACCATCCCCCCCCCTTGGAAGCAACGCCCGCCCGAACAGCACAACCGCACCTGGCCTTGGCCTAGATAAGCTACCGTGCCATCGTAGACGGCACTAGATGCAATGATGCAGGCTTAACCAGGTTGGTCCCTTTAGTTCTGACATTGATCGTCGTGTCTCCTGGTGGGAGCCGCTGAAGCCACTCTGACCCGGACCACTGGACCCCTTGGGGATCTGGCGCCTCCTGACGCCCCGTGCTGCCGCCGTCGCTTGCCGCCGCTTGCCATCCCATCCTGAGGTTGCACCGTTCCCGCACCCTCTCCTGCTAGTGACCCAGCTGTCGGGTTGCCTTTGCCCAGAGACCCGGAGCCATACAAAAGGTATTCGGGCAAGACCTTGCCTTGCCCGTAATGGCAGCGTGCGTGCCTGTCTTTATGTTTACAAGACCAACAGCAATACCAACACACCACGCCTGGACCCCCAATCCGGCCTAGCAAGCATCGATTCTCAACCTACCTACCTTGGTGAGCGTCTAGCTACCCAAGTGCCCAAGTAGCTACCTCCCACCTGTTGATCACCGATCATCTTCAACTTGCGTCTCACACAACACTCGGGCCGCTTGGTCGTATTCCGATAATCCCATTCTTGATTAAACCCCCCTAAAACCAACAAGTCAAACTCCCTTGCTCCACCGCAATCCTCCTGTTCGTGCCAGTCCATCGGCGAATTGCCTAATTCGGCCTTCACTGCTACTGGACCCCTCCATATGTAGCACTAGCGCACGAGATGCTCCCTTTTCTCAGCTTCGCCCGTCTCCCCCATACCTCGTCGTCGTCGTCGTCGTCGCCGCCCTTGGACCCAAGCATTAGGTATCCCCCCACCCCTTATCTGCCCTACCAACTACCAACGCAGCGTGGCCACCTGAATGAACAAGACGCTTCCTGGACAGAGCTGCGCTGTATCTGCGCCACCAGTGCAGTGGCCTCACCCGCCGCGATCGTGGCAGCCGTCAACTTCCACGTATGTCTGCCTGCCTTACCTTGTGGGGCCAGCCACCAAATGTTGTCTGCAAGTCCCATTCATGCAACATCACGGACCTTTCTGCATCCAGCCAGGCGTCCTCTTCAAACCCTTTCATCCCATGCTTATTGGGTTTTCCTCGGCGCTTGACTGAGATAATCTACCACGGCCCACGGCTTTCTCTTCGAAACCAAGCGGGACCCATGCGATTATCACCTTCCATCACCACCTTCACCACCGAAAGTGCTTTCGTGATCCCATCGCCGTCGTTGTCAGCGGGGCCCGCTAGATGGTGTGCCGGGCGCTCTATTGAAGACGAGCTGCAAAAGCTCTGCTTGCGACAATCATGACTCCAAGGGTACAAACACCAGGACCTCACCGGCACACGCGGTGTCTAGCTCTCAGGTTCACACTTTCTGCGTCAACACTTCCCTCTCATTGCCATGTCATCTTTCCATTGTCCCTGACAGCCATTCAGATTGTCGCTGTGGATGCTACGTGGCTTGCGAAGCCCAAATTATTTGCCTTTGCACTCTGCCAGCAACAACGTCATCGTCAGAGAGTGTCTTCTTAGCCACCCAACTTCGAGGTGAGATAATCGACCTTTTCGTCAAATCGAAGGCCTCGTGGCCTGTCACGTCAAATTTCCTGCATCACTCGGGACTGTTTCTGAGGCATGTCGTTACGCCTCGCATGTATTAGCGCCGTCGTTCTCGGGCATGTTTTCTTTTGTCCAGTAAACGCTCCTGAGCCGGTATCCTCGCCTGTGTCGCATCAATAGCAGCAATCAACTCCAGAGTCGAAGATCGTGGAAGTAGGTTCTGTTGTGCATACAGTATACTGACCCTGTTCCAGATTCCAACCTTTCTACGGCTGGCCCATCGACAACTATCCGGTATCAGACTGAATCTCGGAACCAGCTCCCTTCAAGGTCATGTCCGAAGTAGCCTTACCAAGCATGGAGTGTCTCGAACTCTCATGCCAACATCATTCATGAGCCATGCGTTGCGAGATATTCCCAGTGCTGTTTGCAGATTGCACCAGCCGCCTCGCCTTTCGGGTGCTATTGCAGATGGTCCTGCGACTCTTCTCTCGGCTGATATAACCATGAATTCCGATTTGTCTCACGTTGACCGGCTTGAGTCTCAGGATATCCAAATGCACCACTCGACCCGGCGAGCTTGGCCAGTGGATTCGCTTCATCACATTGATAAGACACTTCCGGCTCCATTAATCGCTTCTGTCGATGTCACTTAAGGTCTGCACGTACGGTGTACTTTGACCCGAGCCCCTTGACACTGACGCATTGTTCAATAAGTTTCTTCTTAGCTCCATCTTTGAGCATGACTGAACCAGTCTTGAAGTATCGACAACTTTGGATACGCGGACATATCCTTCATCCTGTGTTTTGGATCAGCCCTGTGCTGTGAGACACAGATATGGCTTTTTCCTGTGTTACAAGTGTTCTCGGGCCCGGTCTACATCCGCAACCGATGTTTGCGTCCTCGATGTCTCCATATCCGTGTTGGAGACACGACAAATCTCGCCAGAGCATGAAATGGAACCATTTCTGGTCTCTGGGCACTGAACCCGGGGGCAGCTCTTGGATTTGGCCCAATCCCGCTCTCTTGGAAGACTGAAACATGAGCCTTCTTGATGGATTCAATCTGTATTTTCAACCTTTGTCAAACCAGCCCAAACCATCACAGATGGTGCTTTCCCTGCTGGACGAAACACATCACGTTGTCTTTGCTTTGACTTTCATTGCATTAACGACACCAAAGGAGGATCCAACCCGTTTCATCCGGTACTCTTAGGAGGCCGCAGTACGTCGAAACTTGACTTGCTCACTAGCTGCCGGGACTTTCTCTGAATCCGGGACATATTTCATTGCAGGGAATTGTGTGTGCACTAGCACCCTTCGCTGCATTTCCGACATTGGTCATCGTTTTTTGATCACCCTTCTCTCTTCCTCTGGGCACCGCGGCTTTTCTTGACAGCCGCATCGCAGCAGTCGAAACGTCGCCCCCATTCCATCTCACGGTACCGGCTACAGCAGATTCATGACGTTGTCTTGTCTCGCAGGTCGCTGAGAGAGGGTCCGAGACGCAGCGTTGCTTTTGAGAATTCAACGACACCAATACGGTCCCATCGACGCTAGGAGGGCCGCTAGTCTCGCATCTCCATCTGTCATATTTTTGCGTCTCGTACGTTCCCCCAAATGTTTGAGTATCAAAAGCCACAGTTAATATGCATGTTACTTTTGCCAGTTCGACTTCCCTTGGACATGGCCTCAGCGGGGGTCGAAGTTAGCGTGGGGTTTCGTAGAGAGCTTCACGAATCGACCACAGTACCATGTGCGCAGACCCTGATCTTGGCCGTCCGCTTGCACGGTTCATAATGTCGTCTTAGAGCAGGCGCCTCGGTCCAGTTACACAACACCGGGTAATTTCCATCGGTGTCGCATATTTCTTCTTTTTTCACCGATTGCATGGTATCCATAACGGACTTTCAGCAGGGGTCGAACGAACACCAATCGGTGAAGTGAATCAACCCGCCCTCGTGGGTTTGCATACCACACCCAAGGATCGAACTAATCAAGAGTTGCAGCCGACAGCAAATCTCACCAAATTACCACACCCTCAGTTACTCGAGACACGTCGTGAGCAGCAGACCTATATCAACTCTGGCCGATGAGATAAGCTGCGGTTGACGATGTCTCGGTCAACGCCAAGGTTCGATGGCCACCGGGGTCGTCTTGATGGTGTTTGCATGGAGAGGTAGCGAGCACACCAACTCCGACATTTCCCTGGAAATGGAGCTCGCCTCAAGCACGAACAAACGTGACTCTCGTCGCGTACGCCAAGGAGAGAAGAGGAAACGCAACACACGTCTAGACGTAAAGTTGCTTTTGATATCTCGAGGCTCAACGACGCGGAGGGGGCAAGCGAGGGCCCAGAGCAGCGGCAACGGAACAAGACACAAGGAACAGCTTTCTTTTCCTCGCTTCGGCCTCCCGACCCAACTCGACCTGGGAGCCCGCCCCTGGTGTTCAGATCAGAGACAAGACATCTGTATGCTCAAGCTAGAGCGCTTTCTTTCCAGGCTTATCGGGTCAAATATCGACCCCAATCAACCAGTCGTGTCACCAGAGTACCTCCGAACGCTGCGCCTCCTAGCTCGCCATAACGTCTCGTGACCACGATTCATCACAAATGACCAAACTTTCGGGACCGGGAACAAAAGAAAACTTGTCCTCACCGCAAGGACTTGATGTGATCAAGCCAAAACCACTCGTTTTAGACCTGAAATCCCCTTGGGCCTTATTGACGCAGCGCGCTTCGCGGCGGGCCCGTCTGCTGATCCGCCATCTGTGGTTGGTATATTCACCTGGAAATGACCCATCACATTGCCCTGACTTACTGTGACGCATAGCCCGGATGGTTAGATTCAATCTCGGCCAACAATCACCACAGAAGAAACTGAGATGCCATGGGGCGAGCCGCATTCGGTTACATGATGCGAACACTCAGCGAGGGAACTGAGCTTCCTCTCCACGATGGCAATCTCGGGCATGGGCATATCGACACACACACACACACACACACACCCTCCCCCCACAGATCAGCATTAGCTCAGGTCGAGCCACGCATCTCGAAGCTCCATTTTGAAGATGGCGGAGAAGACTGGGGCGATTAGATCTTCCTAAAAGAAAGCCCCGGTCGTTCGATCAACCCCTCTCCTTGGACATTTCAGATCCCCCACCCCCATGAAGACAACAACAAAGCATCACTCCTCCAACGATGGCTAATACCCCACCAGCCGAAGAAGAACACGGTAGGACAGATACTCTCAAGTCAAGTTACTTCGCCTTCGCCCCAGACGGCCCGCTCCGGGCTCGTAAGGTAGCCCGACCCAGGCCGGCACTTCCATCAGCCTCCCTCTGCGGGTCCACGGGCGGTCTCACTCGCCGTCTGGGAGGGCCCCGGCCATCCCACCACAAGCTGAAACAACCCGTTGTGACCTGTCGATATGACAGACCAGCAATGACAGAGGCAATCGGATACTTGTCCTCCTCATCCTCCCGGACGGCATCCCATCACACAAAGGCACGTCAGCCAGGCGGGCGGACCATCACCTGCGCGATATCCCTCGCTAGGCATGTTGCACTACGGCCACGGCCCGCTCCCAGCGGGCACCCAATGTCCGGCCGACCCGTCCGTGAATGACACCCTCTAGCGGTTTCCACCAGACACATTCGTGCCTCCCTCCACTCCCGCCTGGCCAGGCGCCCGTCGCCCACTCTAGCTCTGCGCGAGAGCAAGACGTCATTGATGCTCCTCAGAGATAACGCCGACAACCAAGTGAGCGAGTGCGAGGCCCGCCCTGCATGTAGGGTCCAGTCACGATGCGACGGTCCGTCTGGGTGGCCTTTCTTCTTTTCTATCGCCAGATGATCACACACACACACACACACACACACACGATCAAGGAAGACGCACAGCCCATCAGTTCACGGTGTTCCCTTGGTTAATATTCACACCCCTTGGAAGCGACGTCGGGGGGTCGAGGGTTGCGGGGGCAAGCCCTCGCGATCGGCCCGTCTCTTCGTCCATCATCAACAGCCTAGACCCAAGGACCAAGAAAGCCCATCCTTGGCCTCCCGTGTCTACGAAGCAGATCTTGCTGTATCTCCACGTAGCCACGAAGCCACGAAGCCACGAAGCCACGAAGCCACGAAGCCACAGAGGGGCTACTTCCCTCCCGGCCAACCAAAAGGAGGCCCGTCAAGCCCACGCCCGAAGCCACAGAAGCAGCCTCCTCTGCACAATTGGCGGAGAGGACGCTGGAGGACTCCGAGACCTCGAGGCGAACAGCGGTCCAAGTACGCCTTGGAACAGATACCCGGTAGAGTCGTCATTCGAAAGGAGATGGTTAAGGGGGGGTGGGGTGCATGAGAGGGGAAGAAAATATCTCAATCTGCCATTCATTCTGTACACTGGTAGACCAATACACGAACAGGTTTCCCGCATCGCGGCCAGCAATCTCCGCCCTCCTCCATCGTAACAAACGTGGTGATCCAAACGATTTGTTTTTTGCCCCTCCGAGACCCATCCGTCGGTGAAACACTCACATTGTCGACTCATTCCCGAACTCGATTGCCCTCCCCCTCCCTGAGCCAACCCAGCGGGTGGGTTGGGTTGTCTCTGTTCCAATACGCATCGCACACTGGCAAGCGCGCCGAGGGGGGGGGGGGGGGGGGGTCTCGTTGTTCCCCGAAGCTAAAACTTTTTGACTAGCCTATCCTGCTGCTCGTCCTCGTCCTCGTCCTCGTCCTCCATAGCCTACAACTTGGCAGCAGGGCGTGCGTTGCCAACGACGGTGATCTCGTCGTACAGCAGACTGTGAAAAGGGATTCGTCAGCTCAACTGGCGTCTCATCAAAGGCCCGGGGCTTCGAGATGGATAATCTCCGAAGGCGCGGGACAGCCACCTCCCCCAGTCGGGAACGCCGACGAAAAGAAATCAAGCACCCGGCGAAGATGTGGCGACGTGGCGACGTAGGGTGGGTAGCGTGGATAGATGAACGAATGAATGGGGGAGGGTGAAAGGATGGATATGAGCGTAGAACTTACGTGGTCAGGAAATCGGCGTAGTCCTCCCCGGTGATCTGGCCAGCAAAGTACTGCGCGGCGAGGTGGAACTTGTTGCCCTTGGGCGCCTTGCTGGACAGCTCTTCGGTCGACTCCTTGAGGAGCTTGAGGGCGTAGGCCTTGTCGACCTTCTTGCCCTCGGCCGTGGACACGCCGTGCTTCACCCACTGCCAGAGCTGGGAGCGAGAGACCTCGGCGGTGGCGGCGTCCTCCCTGTGTGGGGGGGTATGGGTAAGTCTCCTTTCGCGCAGTCGGTTCGCGCGGTGCGTTGTTCTTGGGGGTTCAAACTTACATGAGGTAGTTGATGGGGACGCAACCGACGCCGCGGATCCAGGCCTCCATGTAGCCTAGGCCGATGTTGAGGTTCTTCTTGATGCCCTCCTCGGTGATCTTGCCGGGGACGTTCATGTTGAGCAGGTCGTTCTGGCCGATCTTGACGTCCTCGCGGCGGACGAACAGCTGGTTGGGCGTCGGCATGTTCTTGTTGAAGACGTCGGAGGCGATGGCCGCCAGGGCGGGGTGGGCGACCCAGGTTCTGCACATGTTCGTGTTAGTGGCTGCTGGCCCTGGCGACGAGATGAGGAAGCACGAGGCAGTGGGCAAGCAAGGAGGGACTCACCCGTCGTGGCCGGCGCGCACTTCACGCAGCTTGTCGGCGCGGACGCCCTCCATGGCCTTGTCGTTGGCGGCCTTGTCGTCTTTGATGGGGATCTGGGCAGCCATGCCGCCCATGGCGTGAACGCCTCTCTTGTGGCAGGTCTGGATGAGGAGCTTGACCTGCGCAGAAGGTTAGTCTGACATTCCTCTCACCCTCTCACACACACACGAGGGGCGGCAAGTCCACTGACGTAGGCGTCCATGAAGGGGACCGTCATGGTCACGGCGCTGCGGTCCGGCAGGACAAAGTTGGAGTTGTTCCTGAACTTCTTGATGGTGCTGAATATGTAGTCCCAGCGGCCGCAGTTGAGGCCGGAGCTGTGGTCTCTCAGCTCGTAGATGATCTCGTCCATCTCAAAAGCAGCCAGGATGGTCTCGATCAGGACGGTGCCGCGGATGGTGCCGCGGGGCACGCCGACGTAGTCCTGGGCAAGGTTGAAGGCGTCGTTCCACAGGCGAGCCTCGAGGTGGGACTCCATCTTGGGAAGGTAGAAGTATGGGCCAATGCCGATCTTGAGAGTCTGATGGGCGTTGTGGTAGAAGTACAGACCAAAGTCGAAGAGGGAGCCGGAAATGGGCTCGCCATCGACGGTGACGTGCTTCTCGTCCAGGTGCCAGCCGCGGGGGCGGACGATCAGGGTGGGCAACGTCCGGTCAGTACGCAGCTTGTACTCCTTGGGCCCCTGCTTGAAGTCGACCTGGCGACGGTTGGCATCGTAGAGGTTGACCTGGCCGCTGACCATGTTCTCCCAGGTCGGGGCGCTCGAGTCTGTGAAGAGCACGTCAGCATACCGAAGAGCCCGTATCGATGGGCTGGCAAAGGGGAGTTGGCGCAGACTCACCCTCGAAGTCGGCCATGTAGGTCCAGACGTCCGAGTTCAGGGCATTGACGACCATCTTACGGTCGGTCGGGCCGGTGATCTCGACCCTGCGGTCGACCAGGCCCGGGGCGGGCGGGGCGCCCTTCCACGTCGGGTTCTCCCTGACGTGCTTGGTCTCGGGGAGGAAGTCGGGGAGGATGCCGCGGTCCAGCTCGGCCTGGCGAGCCTTGCGGCGCTCGAGCAGAGACTTGCGGGTGCCATTGAAGGAGCGATGCAGAAGGGCGAGGAAAGCGAGGGCATCGGGAGTCAGGATCTTGCGCTGGGCGTCCGTGACGGTACCCAGGACGTTGACGCCCTGAAGGATTGACTCGGTGGACGGCATTCTAGCTGTGTGTGCGGGATTCTGGTGATGTTGTTTACGGTGTAAATCGTAAGCTACTAGGATCGTCGTCTACGGTCAGCGGATGCTCTACGGGAGCACCTCGGTTTGTGGCAGAGGTTTTCACGTGCTAGAGGAATGCTCACAGGCTTAAGCCGTGAGACAGGCCGACGGTTACGGTAAGCGTTTTATACGATTTGGGTTCGGCGGGGGGTATCTTTGGAGCTTCAAGAGGGAGGCAATTGATCTGGGTAAGGGCGTTGTGAGGGAAGAAGTAGACGAAGGAGAGGAATTTGGCCGGCTTGGGATGGGGTGATGAGAAAGTGATATGTAAGGCGCTGTGCAATGGTCAAGAGAGAGGCGATGGACCTCGACGAGTGCTGTCGCAAGCTCGGCACAGACGAGCGAGTCGAGGGGTTGGCCGGCGCGCAACCGTGACATGACTGGCAATGATGCATGCGCAGACCCGAGGACAAGCGTAACGTAGAGGCAAAAGAGACCCTTGGGAACCTCGACGGCCCCACGCGAGGTACATGTAAATAGTTGGGTATCTGCACCGACGGGGTAGGTATCTAGGTTATTGCGGGCGATGTACCGGGGAGTAGCAGCGATCCCGTCCTATCTGGGTTGCTAGGGCCCGGGGTGGGGGGGAAGAATGCCATCAAGGAACTAGAAGCAGCCAGCATCCCTCCCGTCCGTCCATTGTCGGCAGTGATCGGGCTGGTTCGGGTGGAGGGGAGAGCTCCAGAGCCGGACCGCGGGGAAAGGGGATGGAGCCTGAGGAGAGGAGAGGAGAGGAGAGGAGAAGACCCAGGCGTCGCGGTGTTGGAGATCGGGTTACAAAGGAAGCCTCGTCAAGGGGAGACAAAAAAAAGTTAGAGGCGGTGCGACGGGACGCTTGTGAAAGTGTGGGGAAGCTGCAGCATGAAACCAGAGAACCACGAAGAAAAAAGAGCCGAACATGCTGTCAAACCAGCACGGCGACTTTGCATGTGCTTGTCTCTGCCTCACCTCACCCCTGGAATGCCCACTACCGAGCATTCCGTTGCATCTCGAGCCAGACCTCGAACAGCTCGAGCCAAGGTTCGATCGAGGCCACCCCCAGCGGCCTGGCCACACAATAACAAATAAGATGAAGACTGTGACATTCTGAAGCAAAGTTGGAGGCCAGCCAGCCAGCCAGCCGTACTCGCTCGCAACCATACAAAGACAAACCTACCCCTCGATTTCGTCTAATTAGTGGACGGCCAGGCCGGCCTTCCTTGGTATTAATATCTCTTCGCCTATCGGGCGACAGAGAGACAGACATTCAACCATCATATCAGAGAGACATGTCTTTACCTTCTGTTACTAAGAAAGGCTGACTGACAATCTACGTACGAGTCGGAGAATGCCCGAGTAGCTTTACTCTTATACGACAAGGCCGTCATTCCTTGAAAGTACGGCTGGGCTCTGCCTTTGATCTGCTTTAGAGTCTGTCTCCCTCTTTCCTAAGTACTGAATATTGTACACTAGGTCGCCCCGTCCTAGCAACACCACCTACCAGTGACCTCATTGGAATGCCTCCTAGCAAATCCCATTGGGTTGGAGGGGGCAACACGGACGAGAAGGGGGGAGCATACTAGTACATGCATGCACGCACGCATGGTGGGGTCAGACGGCGATAAGACTTGCAAGGAAAATCGACAGCCAGGCACGACCAGTGCAAGGAGACATGGCTTAGCCAGGCATTTCCGCCGTCCTTGGGCTCGGCTCTCTCGACAGCCTCGCCCAGGGTAAACTCTCTTCCTCTATACCACCAGGCAATCGTGAGGCGGGCGCAAGGAATGGTAAAACAAAACATGAAAAATCTTTTGCTTCTTGTTCAGGTTCTGCGTGGGTTCGATACGCAGAAGTGCTCCAGTTCCCCACTCAGTCCGAGGTCGGATCCGGCCGCGATAAGGGAACACGCCGGACATTGCGCATGTCGCCGCCGGCCAGGGCCACCACGGTCACTGTCGAAGAGGATCCAACGAGGCGGCGGCCCGCAGTTGAAGCTTTCTCCCCCTCCGAGGTGCCTAGCAGTTGTAGCAGCAGTTAGTTGAAGAGTTGCCGGCCAATGGAAGCTGCGCCGTGGTCCACTTGGCTCTAGGTGAACAGAAGATAAGGTAGGTAGCTACTAAGAATGCTGAACAAAAACCTGTAACAAATTTGTGTCAGGTTTCCTCAATGAGATATTCTCGATGGGCGACATCGTTGGTTCGGTATTGTACCATACCATCATCGTCAACCTCCATCTACCCCCTTCGCATGCTTTCACCACTCCCGTGCTCGCAGTGCAGTGAATAACGCAGAGCCCAGCAATACCCGTGGTCTGAGCCATCAACGTCTCCCCTACCTAGTGCACTGAGTAGATCCGAGTGCCGAGGTCTGCTCTCCATGCTACCCCCCAGCTCCAACTGGCCCAATCAGCGCCTCAACGAATGCCGACAGTTTCCGGCCGTTGCCGTCACACATAAGAGAGGCACGCAAGTCTCCAACCTTCCTTAGGGTGTGATCTTTTCAGACCAAGGATTAGCGATTAGGGGCTAAAACGTATATCCAACGTGCATAACTACCCGGATATTGTATCTAACGGCGTATAAGCGGCTAAATTCAAAACCTAAAGTTATATAATATATCCTTCTAAATCCCCTACTTCTTACTACTAAAAATAGGAATTTATCCTTATAAAGCGTATTTTCTACTATATATTTTAGCGTTTTTTATTACCTATCCTAAAGATTAGTACTAAAGTCTAAATACCTTAAAGATAGTAGATAACATACCTCTAATAACTACTATAAATAATAACCTAACTGCTACTATAATTATGGTTACTACTACTACTACTACTACTACTACTACTATAGCTACTATTAGCGTAGCTACTTACCTTATTAATAAGGTCTTTAAGGATAAAAGAGGTAAAAAGTAAAATATTTATTTAGGTAGTATACTATATGTAGCCTTACTAGTAGAGTATTTTATTATAGGGTTTTTAGACTAATTTATTAATTAGTTTTAGCTTTAGAAAGTAGACTTCTATTAGCTAGTTAACTAAATATATAATAAGGGGTATCTAAGGGATATAATTAATTAGTTAGTTAAATAGAAACTTTTAGTATTTCTATATATAGTAAAGTAAAAGATAACTTAGTAAGATATAGCCTATTTCTTTTAAATTAGTTAAAATAGCGTATTACATACTATTTAATAGGTTTTTACTATACTAGTAATACTTTATAGTAAAGTAGTAAAGTAACTAAAGTAAAAATATATCTCTTTAGATATTAAACTATTAATAAAAGACTACTTTTTTACTAGCTATATTAAAGTAGTTAATAGAACTCTTATTACTACATATATACCTCTTAAGTAGTAAAAATACTTCTATAACTATAAGGGTTATATATTATAAAACGTACTTACTATAGTTTAATTTAATAGGTTGTTTTTATATATATTAGTAAGAGGTAAGGGATTAATAAATAACGTAGCTTTAATAAAGTAAGCAGTTAGTAGAAGCTTCTTAGTACTATATAGGTAATATTACCTTAGTAATACTAGATTTACTTATAATAATAGGATTATTACGCCTTTTTTAAGTAAGAGATACTATCTTAGAGAATTTACTAAGGGAGGTTAAGCGCTATAGACTATAAAGGAGTTATATAATATATACTACTTAAGACTTTACGTAGTAGTTAAGAAGGCGTTTAGTTAGCTAAAGAGAAAATAGAAGATTTTATAGTTAGTAACACCTAAATATTTATTTATAAACTAGATTTAATTTATATATATAATAATAGCCCTATATAACTTTATTTTAATAGATAATAAAGGAGAGGTTAATATAGTAAATGTTACGTAATAGATAATTGTTTATCTGTTATTTAACGGAGGATTGTTTCTTTGTGCTTTAGCCGGTAATTGACTGGCATTTACCCATATATTCCTGGTTGATCTATGGAGAATTGCTGGAGAATTCCTAGAGAACGTTCTACTAACTCTCTAACATTTTCCTAATAATTTCCTAATAATAGCTAGGAAACTCTTATTAGCTATTTCTTAGAGAATTACTAAGTAAATGTATTATAAATAGGAGCATCTTAATATTTATCTATTTTTACTTATACTAAAGTGTAATAAATAGTAGTACTACCCTATCTATTACTAGAAGCTATTATTACTAATAACTTCTAAAAATAACTAAAAAGAAAAAGAAAGTAAATATACGTTTAGCCTCTTTTTAGCACTAACTATAAATAATTAAACGTAGGTTTAGCTTTTATAGTTTTAGTAAATAGGAAGAAGATAAAAGAAATCTTGTATTTCTTTCTATTTCTTCTACTAACTTAGTTTTAGGTAGATAAAGTAGAAGAAACCGTTTATTTATATTAATAGAATCCTCTCTATTAAGTACCTAGTCATTATTAAAAAATTTATTATAAATTCTGTTAAATCCCTACTAAGCAGCTTAACTTACTACTGCTTACTTATAAAATCGCTAGAAGTTTAATAAATCCCTTATACTAGCTTTACATACTCTTTTAATAGTAACTTAATAAAAGCTCTATACTAAATATAATTTCCTAAATAGATTCTAAAATTTTCTAGCATCCTAGCTGATAAATCTATCCTAATATAAAGATTTAATCTAATCTTAGAAAAAGTCTAAAAAAGCCTTTCTTAAAACTATTTAAAAGGAAATCTAACGTAAAATAGAAGATATACGTTAATAAGAATCTTTATAGTTAGACTCCTTATAAAACATATTAGACTAAAGTTTAGTAACTAGAGATAGAGATACTAAAAACCCCTAAAATAACATAACTTATAATATTAGTGAAATAATAGAAAACTCTAATAGTAATTCCCTACCTCCTAATATAATTATTTAAAACTCTTTAGTAGGATAAAATAAATAAGATAAGGAGAAAGAAGTTAAAGATAACCCCTTACTATTACGTAAAAAAAGTAAATATAAAAAGAAACCTTATAATCTTTTCTCTAGAGAAACTACTATATTTATTTTAGCTGTAGAAGTAGATACTCTTTAAAAAGAACTATAGGAGCTAAAAAGTTATTAAATTATAAAGTCTTTTACTTTAGAAAAACTAAAAAAGTATAGACTTTATAAAAGTAAAAGAAGAGGAAGACGTAGGGGAAAGTAGCTAACTACTAATCCTTACTAAAAGAAAAGTAAAGACGCTTTAGAAACCCCTAAAGAATTACTAGCTAGTTTTAAAAATAAAGATATATAAGTATACTATAATAAAAAAAAGCCATTAGGTTAATTTAGATTTAAAGTAAAAGAAATAGGATAATTTAATCTACCTAGCTTATTTATAGAAAATAATAATAGCTATCTTATTAAAATAAAAACTATATAGATAGATATATACTATTTTCTAAATTCTATCTAAAGATATATAAACACATTATAAGATTACTAGCTAGTAGTTATTCTTAACCTCTATTTATACCTAAAAGGAATTACTAATAAATAGTATTCTAGGGATTTAGATGAGAACAACCGTAAGGATCTTTAAGATTTAAAATAAAGACTTAAATTATAGATATACTTACTTATTAAGTAATTTAAGATTTCCTATAAAGTAGTAAAGCAAAAGCTTTAACGTCTGAAATACACGCTTAAAGATATTAAAAACCATATTAATATATATTACTTTACTACCTAAATAAAACAATTAGTATTAGTAGTAGAAGAACTAAAAAGTTACTACTTATCTCTTATTTATAATAAAATAGACGTAAATCTTATCTTTAGGATACTACACCTAGATAAAGATATAGAATATATAAAATAGCTATAGTATTTAACTTTATACTAAGAAGAATAAAGAAGAAACGTTAAACGTAGTGTATAGAAAAAATTACTAGTAGAAAAGACTAGTAAGACTAAGTAAATAGCTGTAAATCTAATAATAAAATAAATTCCCTCTTAAAAAAACTAGAAATACTACTCTAGTAATAGGAAATCTACTAAGTATAAAACCTATAACTTAGTAGGTAACTATATAAAATTAAAAATAAAAAAGCCATAGGATTAAAAAAAGCATTTACCTTATACTCCTTACTAAAAGGTAGGTAATAAAAATATAAAACCTACCTAAAACGTAAAATCTTTATAACTAGTTTATAAATATACTCCTAAGGATAATACTAACTATAAAGAAGAGTATATTAACGTAAAAGCTTTAAACGATAACAGAATAATTAATATTACTACTTAAGAACTATAAGACTAAAGATACTTAGTAGTTAAATCCTATTTTACTAATAAAACTAAGGAGAATTCACTATAATCTAGTTTAACTAAAACATCTAATAGTAGCTTAAACTTAAATAAATCTATTAATTTTATATTAGAAAGCACCCTTAAAATAAACCTATAGGCTATACTAAAACATAAAGACTTATATTACTTATTATTATTATATTATAATTATAGTACTATAATAGATAAGAAATAGAAGTAATAGGTAAAACATACTTTAAAATATATAATAAAATCTAATAATTTACTAAAAACAGCCTTATTATATAGTAAACCCTAGGTAAATAATGACGCGTATTAAGTCTCTTATAAGTACTCTTACGTAAGAATACTAATTAATATTAAAACTAACTAAGCACTTAAAATATATATAGATTTAGGATCCTCTAGATATATTATAAGCTAAGAAATCCTAGAATAAATGCCTAAGTATTCCCTTAACACTTCTATTAAGTGTAACCTATAGGGAATAAGCAGCTTACCTACTATAAGATAAGCTAAGTTTTAAGTAAAAGTATAAAGACAAATTAATAGTAAAACTTATAAAGCAACACTATATATCTAAAAATAGGTAGTTAAAAATTTAGCTATAGGAATTCTACTTAAATAAAAATTCAATATTCCTAATAAGTTAGATATACTTAACTCTAAAGGAGTAGTTTAAATTAGTTCTTATAACAATCTCTAAGTTCCTATAACTATTTTTACTAAATAAACACTAATAAAACATAAAGTAGTTTATATTTAAAATACTGTAATTCTACCTCTATTAAAAGCTCTTATTCTTATTAACTATACAAAAGGTTTAAAACAAATTCACTCTTATTTAGACCTACATAAAGGTAAGAAATAAATTTAATTATAAATTAATATCTAGTAGTAATAATCACTAATTACTTATTTTAACTATTAAAATTATAGTAAAACCATTAGATAGGTAATATTTCTTACTTTTAATATAATATAACGTTTTATTTAATAGAGCTAAACTATTATCTTAGCGTTCCCTATAAAAATAAAGAGACTAACCTAGAGAAACCGCTAAAAGACAGTAATATCTTCTAAGAACGCCTTATAAAAGACTAAAAACTTAGAATTAAGTAAGACGCCTTAAACGATTTTATTATTACGCTAGAAAGAGTTACGATTTACAATAAAAACGCTAAATTTATTAAAAAAATAAGTAAAATTATTAGTAACTTTCTATAAATTTAGAAAGTTTCACCTAGTCTTAAGTTAAAACTAAAGGAATATATAATAATTCCTTTAGTAGAAAACTACTATAAATATAAACTAAGATAATAGGCGTACCTAGCTAGTATTAAAAACAAGGAAATACTAAATAAACTAATAGATAATATATATAACAAAAGAAAACTTATCTAAGTTACAAAACCAACCCTATTTATAGCCCCTATCTTTATAGTTTAAAGAAATATTAATAGAAAACCTAAGGGTTACATAGTTATTAACTTATAAGCTTTAAACTAAGCTACTATTCTAAATGTATACCTACTACTACTATAATCTAAAGTTATATATAAAGTTTATAGAAAAAGATTTATTATAGTAGTAGATATAAAAGTATTCTTCTACTAATTCCTAGTAATTAAAAAACACTAGGAACGCTTTACTATTATTAATCACTAAGGACTTAAGAAATCTATAGTAGCGCTTATAAGCTTTAAAAACTTACTAGCCTACACCTAGAGATTTATAGATAATTTACTATAAAAATATAAAAACTTTACTTAGGCCTTTATTAATAATATTGTAATCGCTTTAGACACCCTTAAGGAACATAAGAACTACCTTTAAATAATTTTCTAAGTCTTTAATAGTAAGAACTTATCTATAGCGCCTACTAAATCGTTTATTAGTTTCCCTTTAGTTTAACTACTTAGATTTAAGGTTAATACATTTAGACTTACTAATACTAAAAAAAAAATAAAAGCCCTTAAAGCTGTATAATTCCTATAAACTCTAGCTAGTCTAAAGAAATAGATAGGATCTATAGGGTATTTATACTACCTTATTCCCTATTACGTAAGATGTAACCTACCGCTTTAATATCTTAAAACTTTATTATTAACTGAAGCTTATAAAAAAGGTATTATTAAAGGGGTAAAAAAGAAAAACTTTTATAAAAAAGTAACTATTATCCCTACTAAAATAGAAATATAAAGTTTTAAAGACGTTAAAAGCGTACTTATATTAGAAGTAGCACTTTTCTACTATAACCCTAACTATATACTGTTTATATAGTTAGATGCATTACATAATTATAGCTATAAAGCTATGCTTTTCTATTTAAAAGAAAACACTAAGTGGTTACTAGGAAAACCTATTCTATATATAGCAATTTAACTAATAATGTATTTAAGTAAAGCACTAACCTCTATAGAGTAAAAGTATTAGGTAATAGAACTTAAAGTAGCCTATTTAGTATAGGTAATTTATAAGACTTATACTATTATAAGTTTAGCTTAAGTAAACCCTACTATTATATTAATAGACTATATATCTATATATAAAGTAATATAATAAACTACTTTATTTACTACTAATAAGAAATAAATAAATCTCTAATTAGTCTTAGCTATAAAGTATTTCTTATAATTTAAACTATTTTATCTATATATTCCTAGTATGTTAAATGTAGTTATAGATATACTCTCTTATCTCTTAGATAGAACGTACCTGCCTAAAGGAGCTAGAGAACTAGATAAAATTTAGGAAGATAACTATATCTACGTTATAACTAATATTATAATTAATAAGGATTTTTACTAATAAATTACTAAAGTATACTAGTAAAACCTAAAGTTTTATAAGATCTAGAAATAACTAAAATAGCTATAGCATAGATTTAAATTACTATTTACTATAAATTAAAAGCTCTTATATTTTATTGAATTTTCTAGTAAATAAAAGCTTTATATACCTAACGATATCGCCCTAAAGCTTATCACTATAGCTTATAATAAAAACTACTATAGTAGTAATAAGCATATATAGTATAAGCTATAAGATAAGTTTCTTATCTATAACCTTATAAGAAAAATTATAAACTACTATAAATATTACTTAGTTTGTAGGCTACTAGGAAAAGGTTGTTAAAAGCTAATAGGAGTATTATAACCTATTCTTTTGCTATTAATTCTATTTTATATAATAATAATAGACTTTATTACTAGTCTTCTAGAAGTCCTATCTAAAAATACCCTATAGTAACTTAAAGGTTTCCTATTATATAACGCGTTACTTATAGTGTCTAATAAATTTTTAAAATTAACTATTTTAATACTAAGAAACACTAGATATATAGTAAGAAACTAAGCTTAAATACTACTTTACTTTCTATAACTTTATAACTAGGGTATTCCTAAAGTAATTATATTAGACTATAATCTAAAATTCCTTTTAGATTTCTAGAAAACGTTATAAAAAGAACTTAATATAACCTTAAAATTCTTAACGTTATACTACCTATAAACTAATAGTCTATTAAAATAGAAAAACTAAACTATAGAAATAGTAATATAGGTATTTACTATTGCTTTTTTAGATAAACAATAGACTAATAGTATTATAAGTATATAAGTAACTCTAAATAACGCCTACGTAAGCGTAATTAAGACCTTACTAAATAAAATCACCTACAGAAAGAAAACAAATACACCGCTAGACATTTTAAGCGATTTAAACATAGAAATTAATTATAAAATGCTTTAGGAGGAAGTAAAATTTTCTATTATAGTAGTATAAATATATATAAAAGAAGTATTTAACTATAAACACTAGTATATTTTATTTTCTCTAGGTAATTTAGTCTATCTAAAACTTAAAAAAAGATATAAACTACCTAGTAATTTTTTATTAAAAACCTCCTTAGCTTACATAAAGCTAATAAAAATACTAAAAAAGGTTAGAAAACTTACCTATAAGTTAGATCTACTGCTAATAATAAATATTTACCTAGTAGTTTTAGTAGCTTATTTAATCCTAACTAAAGACCTATAATTAGACTTATACTACTAAACACTAGTATTAGTAAAACTAGTAGAAATAAATAACCTATAAGTAAAAGAGTAGTAAGATAACTACTAATATTATAAAGTAAAATAAATTTTAAATAAAAAACTTAACTAGTAAGAAAAAAGCAAACCTTATATATAATACTTAATTAAATAGAAAGGATATTTTAATACTTATAATACTTAGATAAACTTAGATGCTATAGAAGCTAAGGAGTTAATTAAGGAATTTAAAGAATAGTAATAAAGGTTAGATAAATAAAAGTAAAAAATTTTAAAAAAAAAAGAACTATTATTAGAATAATATTATTAACTAGCTTTAGAAGAAATTTCTTATAAAATAGAAAGAAAATAATAGGTTATTTATAAATAAAAAAGCTAAATAAATACTAAATAAGGTATTAATTTAGGTAATAATTCTCTAATAAAACTAGGGGAAATAACAGACAGCTAAAATTATTATTAAAGTGAATACACACGCTGCTTATAGCAAATATAGAGATAACTTACCTTAACGCGTAAGTAAACTTTACCTTTAGATAAAAAAATATCTAAACTATCTAAGTAACTAGACTTTTTACCTGCTTTATAAAAAAACAATTTACCTTTTATTTCCTTCTAAAGAATTACCTATAGTTCCTTATTTATATCGCTTTTTTTTACTAAACCTTCTCTTTTTTACCTTTATTAGCTAATAAATTTATATATAAATCTTATAAATCTACTAGCATTTTATTAGTAAACTTACTTTTATTCTCCTCTAACTTCTTATTATAAGATTTTATATTATACTTAATCTCTCTAGTAAAAATCCTTCTACTAACGCTAAGTATTATAAGCTTTTCTCTAATAAATTTATAAAAACTAAAAATAATTTTAATCTAACTTTTCCTAGATATTTCTATATACTTACTATATATAGAGGTAAACCCTAAATTATTAACTACGCGAAGTTGTATAAAACTAAGATTGCTAGCTTTGAAAAAAAATACCTAGAATAGCTTAAGAGATTTTGCTTTAAAGTAAAAAAGCTAGGCGTCTAAAACCCTAAAGTTAACTTCTTTAACTACGTAATCTTTATAGACACCTTAGACTTTTCTTTTACTAAAAACATTAAGGAAGTATAAGAGATTTTTATAACTAATCCTTAGCTAAAGTTTACTAAAAATAATAACACTTTCCTATTTTATAATAACTAGTAAAAATCCTCTAATAACTAGACTCTATAAATTTACATAAATAATGTAAATAATAATAAAAAGTAAAATAAAAATAAGCTTCTTACTTAGCTATATACTCTCTAGCATTAGTTAGACTAACTTAAGGGAATTTGTAACGAAATAACTAGAAACACTCCCCTTTACTATAATAAAAGCAGCTAGTTTATAAGTACTCCTAAAAGCACTAATTAATCTGTAGTTATTACTAAAATAATATAATAGATAGAGAATCTTTAGAAGTAAATTACAAGCTTCTCTAGTAATAATTCACCTGTAAATATCCTATATATATAGTAGACTACTATAAACAACACTAGTAAATTCCTAATCATATAGCCGCCTCTCGCTAGATCTTCCGTTAACAACCTAGTACTTATTAAGGAAACTACTATAGTTTTACTAGAGATTAATACTATTCTTAACGCTTTTACTAGCTTCTATACTATTATTAACTAGATTAACAATAGTAAACACACTAAAAAAAAAGGACTTTAGGTTATACTTTACTTAGTTAAGTCTATTCTAAATAGTAAATAAGACCTATATAAATATATTACAAAGCTGTAGTAAACTATAGAAAAATAACTAGAGTCTACTAAAGAAATAGCTAACAAATTACTTATATCTAGTACTAAAGATATTTCTCTTTCTATCTATATCTCCTATAATAAACTTAAGAGAACGCTATTGCAAACACAGCTAAACACTAATACGTAAGTAGACGTTAAACGCTAGGTCACTATTAATTTGCCTACTTCCGTAAATATTTACTATAAAATAGTTATATAAGATCTTACTAATCGCTATAAGTTTTACAGCCTAATTATTATTAAGTACTAAAATAATACTCTTACTACTATATTCTTTAATAAATATTTTACTATTCTTCTTATATAAGTTATAAAGGGAGTTATTAAATAAATTAAGAAGTATATAACACCTAACACTATTTGTAAAAGACTCTTACTTAAAGCGCTTTTTAGACTTATCTGCCTTAGTTCTTAGCTAATTAGTAAAATAAGACTTATTGCTTTAGATAATAGAGGATTTACTAGTAAAACTAGTAATAACCTATAGTAGTAAGTTACTAATATAACTATAAAGTAATCACTTACTAAGTATATTATTACCTTAGGAACTAGTTTACTCTACGCATGCATACACAGATTCCCTACTACTTACTAAATAAGTAATTACAGTTACTAGGAATTAGTTAATAAAAGTAATAACTAAATTAAAGAATTAGACCTTACTCTTATAGACTACTAGCTCATCATTATAAAAAAAAAGGTAATTAACCTTCTAGTTTCTAACATCATCTCTAATAATAAGCTAATAGAAACACCTATCGTTTAACTAACGCTTACCTAAACATTATATAGTGTAACTAAACAATTAGCTAACAATTAAGAGGAGTTTAAAGAAGAATTTCTAAAAAAGATCAAGTTTGCGTAGCGTTAAACTATTATACTAAAGGTAGATAGTTCTTATATATTTATTACGTATAATTTCTGTTTTACTTACTTATAATTTATTTATAATTTACTTATGCTTTTAGAATAAAAACAGATCTTTAGGTAGGTAATTATTACGCAACAGATAATCGTTTATCTGTTATTTAATAGAGGATTATTTCTTTATGCTTTAGCTAGTAATTAACTAGTATTTACCTATATATTCCTAGTTAATCTATAGAGAATTACTAGAGAATTCCTAGAGAACGTTCTGCTAACTCTCTAACATTTTCCTAATAATTTCCTAACAATAGCTAAGAAACTCTTATTAGCTATTTCTTAGAGAATTACTAGGCAAATGTATTATAAATAGGAGTATCTTAATATTTATCTATTTTTACCTACACTAAAGTGTAATAGTAAATAATAGTAAAGAAAAAGAGGTTTTATAAACAGCTATATAGTAGGTAGATATAATAGTTAGAGGTAGGTCTATAAAGGAAATACGCTATAATATTACTATAATAGTATAAGAAAATTAGCTTACTTACTTTATAGCTTATAAGTAAAAAGGTAGTATATTTAAAGGTAGTATATTTATTAATTAATTAACTATTATTATTTACTTTATTATACCTACTTAATAGAGAAACTCCTCCTTTTTATCTACTAATTTTACTACTAACTAAGTAACTACTATATAAGCTAACTTTATAAAAAATAGTACTACTTTTCCCTCTAGGTAACTAATATCTAACCTCCCTTTAAATAATAACTAAAAGTTATTAATTACTCTTAATATATTATTAGACCTAGCCTCTTATAGCGTTATTAGTAGACTTATAGCTAGTAACTATAAGGGTGCTAAAGATACTACTACCTTACTTAAGGTCCTAAAACTTTACTCTATTATACTACTAAAAGAGGTAAATACCTCCTTTCTCTTCTACCCTAACTATATTATTTTTTAATATAATAGTTATAGTATTTCTATAGCTAGATTTATTATTAGTAGTAATAATAAGCTTAGGTTTAAATTAAAGTTAAAGTCTACTTTCTTTTTCCTCCCTTTTACTATTACGTTAACTAACTTACCTTCTTCTATAGATATCTCTACTACCTTATTTACCTTACTAGCCTTTATAATATACTACTTAGTTATAAACTTATTAGGCTAAAGCTACTTTATTTTATCTATATATAGAAAGCCCTTTTAACGTATAGCCTAAAGGTATAGGTACTACGTAATAAATACCTACTAGCTCTCCTCTAACGTTAATATTATCTTAGTTTTATTATTATACCTTACGCCTAAGTAAAATAGGGTTTTTACTTTATAATAGTTATATAGTAGTAATTTATACTTTATATATAGCGTTTCTACTAATATATATAGATTTACTACTCTTATTACTAATAATATATTATTTATTACTTATCTTACTACTACGCTACGTATATTTACTAATACACCTTTATTTACTTATTTAAGAAGAAGCTAAAGAAAACGCTATATATTCTTATAAGCCTATAAGGTATAAAGTTACTTTAGTAGTTAATAGTAGGCTAGAGGTAGCTATAGTAATACGTTAAGAGGAAGAGGTAGTAAAGGAGTTAACTATAGGCTTCTTATAGGGTCTTTAGTACTATTAACTACGTTAGTATTATTACTAACTAGTAGGCTACTTTCTTTTAGTTAAAGCGTTATTATAAGCATAAGATTTTAATAATTCTAGTAAGAAACTAATAATAAGTAATATAAGCCCTAATAATCCCTCTATTATACCCCTTATATTTAACTTTAGTTATAACGTAAACCTTATAAAGTATTACTTTATTAAGTAGGCAGTTAGTAGTTAGTTATACTTTACGTATAACCCTAATTCAGCAGTATATCGCAGGGGTAAGTAGTGTAACCTAAGTTACTATTAGTTACGTTTTAGCCCCTAATCGCTAATCCTTGGTCCGAAAAGATCACACCCTTAGCAATCAACTTTTGGGGTACCTAAGCAACTTGACTCTATAAACCATGCCTCCTTCACCTCTCAACAACACAAAGAAGCTGCGTAGCGGTGTCTCTGTCCCGATCAGACCCTGGACCGTGTCTCTTGGCCTTTCCGTCCGTTCGTCCGTCTGGTCGTTATCCAGTCCGCCTAAACTATTAATACAAGCCATAGCCATAATGCAAGGCAAGCCATCCAACAACTTCGATTATCCATCTGCCGTCTTCTTGCCCGTCCTTCCAATGCTCAGGAGACCCTGTATGTCGAGCCGTAACCATGTGTCTCGATGAATCAACTCTTGTCCGCCAAATAAGTGCCCAGTCGATGCTCTGAGTCCAGGCATATTATGTCTGGCGAGAGAGTGTAAAAAAAGAAAAGAAAAAAGCAGAACCTTGGGGCCACCAGCTGGCCCTCCTCAATCGAGCAACCTCCCAAACCGGCCACCAAAAATGGAACATCGCTGCCAACCTTCTGACGCCAAATGCAATCTCGTCCATCCTCAGGAATTGAGCGTTTTGATCATCATCTTCTCCTTGGACTTGTCGGCGACAAGCAGGCCGCGCGATTCGAACACCTTCCAAATCGTGTCCACCACCATGTGGAAGCTGCTTGCCGCTCCGCGTTCCTGAGTCAATCGCACAATGCAGAGCGGCCCCTTCTTCCCGTGCTCGATCACGGTCATGTTCTCCGCGGCAAATGCAACTTCCTTCATGCCTAAGTCTGAGCAAGGTTAGCCAATGGGAAACCCCTGGACATTATGACATCCGAGAAGACTCACAATTCTCGGCCCCAACACGGGCAAACACAATGTTTCTCTCCTTGTCGACCTGAATATCTCCCATACCGTAGCGTCGCCAGCCTTTGAGGAGAATGACAAGTTCTTGCCGAGCTCGCTTACGCGACATCACCAGACACACATATCTCGTTGCCGGCTTGACCCCGAATAGCCGGGCAAGCCAATTCTGATGGACTTCGATGGTTCGCACACCTCTATCCGAATCTTTGCAGCCCTTAGCCGACTGTCGGCCAGTCTTGTGTTGAACATCTCTTCGGCGATTCGGAGAAGACGACTCCTCATACTCTGGGCCTGTGAAAGGTGTCAGTTGTCCGTGTTCTACTACTCGAATACTTTGAATACTTTGCATACCAGCGATCTCCATCTTGATCTCCGGCTTGACTTTGTTGCTCCTCCAGAAGAGCAATCCGAACCCCTTCTTCTTGGCCGCCATTGGCGGAGGTGGCTCGTAGAACTTCGTCTTCGAACGGCTTGGGGCAGTGGACTGTGTCGTCATACTGTACGCCTGAGTTTCCTGGGTTGCCTCGGTATGGATGCTTCCCTCTCTAGAAGTGCTGTCCTTCGAAGTACGCTTGAACCATGAGGACTTCTTCTGCTTAGTCGGTCCACTGCTGTGGGTTGCAGTGGAGGGAGTCAGCGGTTCATCTACACCCGATGCCCCATGCATATAGACGTAGCGCTCGTCGATCTGATCGTAGTGGTTTGCTGGCTCTGCGGACTTTTTCCGGACGTTCAGAGGCTTGGGGACTGGACTTGTTGCGCTCGGCGAGTTGACCACGCGGATCGTCTCGCCCGCGCGAACCAGGTAATCCAGGCCGTCCTTGTCAGTTTGGCCGCCAGGGGTCTTTGGCGGTGCAGAGACGATCCTGTTCCTGTCGTTCTCACCCCAATGATACGACGAGTCCGAGTCTCTTCCGCTCTCGTTAATAGCTGGCAAGCGACTCGCTGCCTTTCCATGCTGTCCTTGCGGTGGTGCGGAAACCGTGCGGCGGTCTTGCTTGGGCAACAATACAGGGAAGGCCAAGCGGTTGACTTGATCCACGAACTTTCCAACACGACCAGTATGATGTTGTTCATCCTTGGGATGGCTTTGAGGCGTTCCGCTTCTCTCAATTATAGATATCGGGGATTTTGCCGACCCAAGGGCCGGCAATGGGGGCAGGGGCCGGGTGTCCCATGGGTGGTACGGGTTATCCGAGGCCTCGGTCGATGGTCTTGGTTGTCCGAAAGACAAGCCCGTAGCGTCCCTCTTTATGACACCGCCTTCATTCAAACGCATATCGCTTGGCTCGTCGGCGCTCATGAAGCTGTTGAAGGCTTCGTCGCAATCCTTGGCGATGCTGTTGCTGAAGTTGCGCACCTCCTCGTTGACTATGACGACAGGATCTCGTGACTTCACCACTTTGAGTTTCGGTCTGGGTCTCTCCATGACGGGAACATGCACCGGAGATCTTGCCGGGGACCTGGATCTCTCTAGGCGTCCATTGTCTTCGTTGACCTCGGGGACTCCTCGGCGTCGCTTATCTGCGTAAAGATCGGTAGACTTCTTTCTTATGTGAGAAAAGTCAATACCTCTCTTGTGACGAGAAGCTGGCCGGGCATAAGAGCTTCCTGGTCTGCTGCTATGGAGAGAGTTCATAGAGCTTCGGGGTGACTGGAAACGGCCCGTGTTGTTTGTTCGCTGAGAATTGACACGCGAATGACGCAGCGTCGAGCCTGTCTTGATACGTGACAGCTGTGATGTCTGGGTGTTTTCTCGCTTCATGGATCCTCGACGAGTACGGTGAACCACAATCTTGGCATGACTGACCTGGGAGTTGCCTCGCATCGGTCGACTTGAGTTGTAGGGATCGTAGCTCCGAACCGTACCGTCGTCAGTGTCCGCGACGTGAGAAATAACCGTAAAACGTGAGACGCTTCTGCCAGTGCCATCCGCTCTTGGCTGCTTGAACTCGACCGTTGACACTCGTTTCTTCCAGACAGGCTCGTGAAGATGATGGTAATCACTGGGTGATTGGGACAATTCAGGCAGAAAGTTCTCAAGCTGCTTTTGACGGTAGTTGTGGAGAAGCCAATAAAAGAGTTTCTGGTCGTTTTTCCTGGTCATTGTTAGTTGTTTCCTCAGAAAGCGCAAATAAGATAGCCACTTACGCAGAATCCATCAACTTCAATTTGATCTGATGCTCAGTGAGCATGTGCCACAGAGATCGAAGCTGTCTGACCAGATGGGGGTCGACTTCGTGGGGCTTCAAGGGGGTGTAGTGAAATTCCTTGCGAAGGTCATGGAGCTGGCCGTTGTGGCCGAGGTCGTCAAGATGGTTGTACTTGCGGATCAGCGGGTGCTGCCACATCTCCTTGATGCTGATTCTGGTGTCAGGATTGGCGACTAGCATACGACGAATGAGGTCTTTGGCCTCTGTACTCAAGAACTCGGGTATCTCGTACGTTCCTCTCTTGGTCTTCTGCAGCAAGGCTCCAATGTCCGGGTCATCGAACGGTAGGCATGCGGCCAGAAGTGCGTAGAGAATAACGCCCAGAGACCAGATATCCGCCTTGTCTCCGCGGTAATGTTTGTGCTTCAGAAGCTCTGGGGCGGCATAGTGGGGGCTACCGCAAGCTGTTTCAAGTCGATGATCTGAAGATTGGTGCAAGGCGGCCATGCCAAAGTCGGCAATTTTGACTTTGTTGTCAGACGTCAGTAGAATGTTTTCGGGCTTGAGGTCGCGATGACAAATGTTGAAGGAATGGCAGTATTGGAGAGCGCTCATCATCTGTCGAAAGATGAACATGGCGTTCTCCTCTGAGAAGCGGCCGTTGGTATTGATGTAGTCAAATAGGTCGCCCTGTTCGACATACTCGAGCACCAGATAACTATCCTCCAGTCAGAATGCCGAAGCCAAGATTTAGCACTATGGTAACTTACATTTCGGAACGATTCTCCCAAATATCATAAACCTTCATAACGTTTGGGTGATCGACTAGCTTCAAGATGGCCACTTCTCGCTCGATTGACAAGGGCACACGCATCTCTCCGTTGATCTTTTCAGGCAGACTGTCGTCATAGTCGTGAAGCTCGGCGAGACTGCCAGCTTGAATCAAGTAAGCTGTCTTCTTGGGGACAATTTTGACGGCAGCCAACTCTCCGGATATGCGGTGCTTGCAGAGCCTCACACGGGCCGATGAGCCCTTTCCCAGAGTTTTTCCCAACAACCAGGGACCGATATGTGTCTTGTAAGCGTAACCGCTGCTCCTTTTGCTTGATGGAGCCGTGGAAGCCTGGGAGGTCTGTGACATGCGCTTCAACGGGTCGGTCTCATGGGATGCCCTCGCTCTTGCCACAGCAGGGTTACGGGAGCTGGGTGCAGCGTTCGCCCTCGCCCCGGAGATGGGCAAGTCATGTTCGTCGACATAGCGTCGACGATCGGAGGCAGTTGCGTGATTCGATTGACTGGCAGCTTTGTCGCGTGACTTGTAAGGCTTGGCGGGGATTTTGGATGAAGCATTATTGATGCGCTGAGTAGCATCGGCGAGAGGAGCCCGGGCATTAGATGCCCTCGGCCGGCCAGTTTCGGACATGTCGGCGGCAAATTTTTGATCGCAGTCAGAACATGATCGGGTTTGAGTGGCACCAGCTGGGTGGTCTTGTGTGTCGATTTCAAAAAGGGAGATGTTTTGACAGGGAGATAAGAATCCTGAATGGGTTAAGCGAGTGAGGAAGAAGAGAGAGTGATGAAGGCCGGACTCTGAATGAATGGATGGGATTTGAATAGACCGGTTGCCAAAAAATCCAGAAAGTACAGAGGGGGAAGTGAGAGAAAGAGTGCGTGTAATGAGGTTGGCTGTTGAAGATGGGAGAAAGGAAAGGAAGCGTGGCTTTCAGGCTGATTACTGAGAAGCAAGGCGTGGAGACTTAAGCGACTGTTTTGGTGACAGAACGGAATGCAAGTGGGAGCCAGAGCGCCGGGGCAGGTGAGGCAGTCGGGGGGGAAAGAGAGAGAAGGATCGAAGGGAGGCCTTGGGCGAACGTTGCCCCCTTCCCGCTGATGACTCCGAGAGCCGTTGAAGGGACGAGTACAGGCAGCTGCAAGGTCTCACTGGGTCTCACGATTGGACTGGCTAGTGCATTTGGAATGCGGTTGATCCGCTAGTATCAGTCAAGTAGACTCTTTCACAAGGTAGAGGGAAGGAACGAAGCAGACCACGATGAGGGTTTCCCAAGTAGGCTTACTTCTGCTTCAGACGTAATCATGTATTCCTCGACTATTCTTCCTACCGCCCGACCAAGGAGATACTGAGCATGGTTTCTAAAGAATGTATCGTGAATATAAGTTAAATCACCACATCCGTGTCGATACATCCCTTTATCTACACACAATCATATTGTAACCTTGTCAAGCTTGCTCTGTAAATGAACTCCAACTCTTATCAAGGACCTGCTTTTATTTAGAAGACTATACTTCTCCAATATTGGTACGCGTCGGAAAAAAAATATGATAGGTGGGTTTCATCGGGTGTCAAAAAAACATTCCTGACCGTGTGGGCCAGCGGGCGACGTACAATTTCAAAGGTAGGCGCCGCTGGCCGCATTGGACAACGGATCACCAACCGGCGTGGAAGGGATGGAGTTCGGGGGTACCGGCAATCCCACCCCGTGCCGATATCAACCGCCTCACAGAAAGCTGTTACAGGTAGGTACCAAGGTACGGATATCTAGGTAGCTGAGCCCCACATATTGACCCCACCACTGTAGCAAACCGCCAATTTACATAATCAGTGGCTTTCTCAAAGTGGCGTCCGTCCAAGCCACCTGTATCTTGAAGGGAGCAGGGAGGGACGCGGGGGTGAGAACAGACCCGACGCGTCTAAATTGGGTTCCTTCGCGTAGCACTCAACCACCAAACGAGCTACCTGCGTTACCCATTCAACGAACGCAAATGATGTCAAAATCGACGGCACCTGCCACATCCATCTGACTACGACTCCACCGTAACCGACACTACACGTCTCTGCCTTAGGTACTATTGGCACTTGGCAATACTATCAACATGTCCTCTCGTCTTTCAGGTCGCCGGAGGCGACGTGATATCGAGGAGGACGACTCCGAGGATCGCTCTGATGCGTCGGAAGGACCGAAGCGGCCTCGCCTGGGACGACGTGATGGCGGTTTCGATGACGAGGATGTCAAAGAAGACCTAAGAAATGGGACCCATATCAACGGCGTGAATGGAACGACGAGCCACCTCGACAAAGACGGCTTTTCTCCCGGCGCAATCCGCCGCGTCAAAGTCGAGAATTTCGTTACATACGAAATGGCAGAATTCTTCCCTGGGCCGAATCTCAACATGGTCATCGGGCCCAATGGAACGGGAAAGAGTTCACTCGTCTGCGCAATCTGTCTAGGCCTCGGCTTTAGCCCGAAGCACCTCGGCAGGGCCGGCAATGTGAAGGAGTTTGTCAAGCATGGCAAATCGTCTGCCATTATCGAGATCGAGTTACAGCGCCGTCCTCGAGACAGGTCCCACCATGTCATCCGAGTACAGATCGATCGTGAGCGAAACAGTCAGAAATGGTGGCTGAACGGCAAAGATACTACACACAAGACGATCCAGGTACTCATGAGGGACCTCAAGATCCAGGTTGACAACCTCTGCCAATTCTTGCCACAAGACCGAGTTGTTGAGTTCGCATCCGCTACGCCTGTCGACTTGCTGCACGAGACTTTGCGTGCCGCTGCGCCACAGGAGATGCTGGACTGGCAAAAGAGCCTTCAGGACTTGCACAAAGACCAAAAGGAACTACAGCGTGGCTCCGACTCGGCAGGCGACCATTTGAAGCAGCTCGAGGACCGGCAGAACGACATGCAGCAGGACGTTGATCGGCTACGCGAAATAGAAGAGGCGCAGCAGCAAATCGCCGACCTCACTGACGCTCGGGCCGTAGCCGATTATCTTGAATCCAAAGCGCTCTACAAAGAAAAGAAGAGACTTGAAAAGCTCGCTCAGAAGAACTTGCAGAAGCTTGAGCAGGAAGCCGCCCCGTCTCTGCAAGCTGTTAACCGGAAGCAACAGTACCACGAAGAAGTGGCGACTGCGGTTCGCAGACGCAAAGACGTATTGCGGCGAGCAGAAGCTGGAGCAGATACGGCGCTCAATCGCATTGAGGATGCCGACGAACAGGTCAAGGCGGTAGAGGCAAATATCGAGACCAACCGTAAGAGTTTCGAGACCAAGAAGCAAGAACTAGGCAAGATTCGAAGCAGAATAGGGGCTCTAGAGAACCAAAAGAAGAACAAGCCTCCGGACTTCAACGCTCAGGAACACAACTCCCAAATCGTAGGTGCCGTCCCCCTGGATCTCTGTAGACTGTACTGACGAGTTACGCAGCGAGAGAAGGAACATCAGCTCCGAGAACTTGAGGCTGACCAACGCCAAGTTGAGGGCAAAATACGAGAGATCAAGGAGCAGGGCCATGCCAAGATTCAAGCGAAAACCACGCTTATTAAAGAGCTTGAAGGGCTTGACTCTCAGCAGGGCCAGGTTATCAATTTCATCCAAAAGAAGTGGCCCGACGTGGCAAAAGGTTATCTTTGGCTTCAGGAGAACGCCAGCATGTTCGAAAAGGAAGTCTTCGGGCCACCCGCCCTCTGTTGCTCCGTCAAGGATGAGCGTTACTCGGATCAGATCCAAGCACTCCTGCACAACGACGACTTCCTGTGCTTCACGGCCCAAACTCGCGAGGACCACAAGAAGCTCAGTCATTACTTGTATAAGGAGCTGAGTCTCTCCGTCAACGTCCGCTCGATTCTCAGACCGCTCGACGACTTTCGGCCCAAGTTGTCCCGGGAAGAGCTCAACGCCTGCGGACTTGACGCATTCGCGCTCGACATGCTGGCTGGGCCAGGGCCTATCCTTGCGATGCTCTGCAACGAAAAGAAGCTCAATGCCTCGGGAATCGCGCTGAAAGATGTCAACGACGCCCAATACGAGCGCATTGCTCAAGGAGAAGTTATTAACAGCTGGGCAACGGGTCGGCAGCTGTATAGAGTGTCTCGACGTCGGGATCTTGGGCCTGGAGCCGTCTCGACAATGACTAGGGGCATTCAGAAGGGCATGTTCTGGACAGATCAGCCGGTTGACGAGGCAGAAAAGAACGAAATTCGCCGTAAGATCAGTGAGGTCGAAGCTGAGTACGACGTCTTGAAAGCCAAAAACACAGAGATCCGGGAACAGATGGCTGGATTCGCCAACGCCAAGAAGGAGATCAATGACGACTTGGTAAGACGTTCGCTGCATGAGTACAACCAGCAAACTAACCAAGCGCGCAGAAAACGCTCAGAGAAAGGAAGAATGAGCTCCAGAAGGCCCACAACGCCTACCAGGGGATTCCTGTCAAACTGGGTGCGTATAATCCTTTCTCGATACATAGGAACAGAGAAACTAATCTCCGCGCAGAAAACGAGAAGAGGGCCTTGGACCAGAAGAAGGCAGAAGTCGAAGAGGCGAGAGCAGCCAACTTACAGCTCAGCTTTGACCTCGACAATGCCATTTTGCACAAGGCCAAGGCTACCCTGCAGCATCACGCAGCCATTGCGGCCATTCGAACGGCGCAGGAGGTGCTGCTCGAGGCCCAGATCCGTGAAATCGAAGCCAAATCTGACGTTCAGGGCCTCAAGGCCAGAAACACTGAGCTGGTGCAGATGCTGGAAGAAGAAAAGCGGAACATTGTTGCCTTTAGTGAGGAGTCCCAGCGGGCCAGACGGCGTGCTGAAGAAGCCCAAGGCAAGGTGATTGAGATCTTTGCTAGAGACGAGACCCGAAAGGACCTTCTCGAAGAGCTGGCCAGGAATAAGACGGTCGAGGACATTGACAACGAGATCACTGCCAGACAGGCCGGCATCGAGCTCATCCAAGTCGCCAATCCGGGTGCTTTGCGCGAATTCGAAAAGCGGGCCCGAGAGATTGAGAAGCTACGCTCGAAGATGGAGGCATCGACAACTAAGTTGGACCACCTGAGTCGCCAAATCACAAAGATTCGCGAAAAATGGGAGCCAAAGCTTGATGAGCTTGTCGGCAAGATCAGCGATGCCTTCAGCTACAACTTTGAGCAGATCAACTGCGCTGGCGAGATTCGGATCCACAAAGACGAAGACTTTGACCAGTGGGCCCTGGACATCATGGTGAAGTTTAGGTATTTCTTCCACTCCCCCGCTGTTCAGCCCTTGGCGTGCAGGTTCGTGTTTCTAACAAGCACGTAGAGAGAACGAGACGCTCCAGCAGCTCAACCAGCATCGCCAATCTGGCGGCGAGCGAGCCGTCTCCACCATCTTTTACCTCATGGCCCTTCAGTCCATGGCCCAGTCGCCCTTCCGTGTGGTCGACGAGATCAACCAGGGCATGGATCCCCGCAACGAGCGCATGGTGCACGAGCGGATGGTCGAGATTGCGTGCCGCGAGCACACGTCACAATACTTTCTCATAACGCCCAAGCTGCTCACCGGCCTGCGATACGACCCTCGCATGCGCGTGCTCTGCATCGCCAGCGGAACGCACATGCCCAAGGACGGCAAGAAACTCGACTTTGCCCGTTGTTTGAAGATCCACAAACGCGTCGCGGCTGGCGCGTAGGGAGGCAGGGGGTTAGCGGTATCAAAGCGAACGAGTAGGTATACGTTGGTCAGTTTACCTGGTGGAGTTTTGGCGTCTTTGGGGACAGGTATCATTCAGTGACGATACCCTTGGGTCACGGTCCGACACAAAACATGATCTTTACATGACATGGAGGTATCTACAGAGAGCCCCTGCTCAAGGTGTAGCAACATGTCTAGCATGGTGGTCTCATACGAGGCCCACCCATGGTCAGCAAACATTTGGCATTATTATTGCATATTTAATGACAAACTAGAGGGTATCCCGCCCAGTCCAACGCGAACAACCGTAAGGCCGCAGTGTCCCCTGTCGTGTTATCGGTATCCTTGGCTGGCGGGTTCGGCCATGCAGGGGGAGTGTGCCAGAGATGCGCAACCGACGCGTGCCATGCCATGCCATGCACCGTATACACACTCACCACATCAACACAGATCGACTCGATCATCTAACAGAAAGGTACTGGAAGCCGGCCCAGGCTGGTGATATGGAGAGGAGGAAAAGAAAGAAAAAAAAAGGCCCAAGGAAGCAAGGGACCATATCCCCGTCGTGTTCGGTCGGAAGGAATCCAATCGCGGCGGTCCCCATGCCACGTCATGCTGTCTACTCTACTTACGCCTCGAACGGGAATGCACAGGACGGTGTCATTTCTCAAATGTCCCCGAGGTCCGCCCCCCTCCCCCTCGAGGAAAATATCGGCGGACATGATGACGCGGGCCCGTACTCCCCGAACTCTAAAGTGGCTACCTAGTTTAGTCAAACGTGGCAGTGTAGAAGAGGACATTCCTGAAGGGCATTCCAAAAGCCTCCCACCCCCCTACTTGAATCCGCCTCGTTCGAGCCCTGTTGTGCGTCGCATCATCTCGACCTCTCTGGTCATCTTAAATGAGCCGTGGGGGCTCGCACGACTTGTTTGGAATTTCCGCATAATAGACTGGCAGAGGCACTTAGCCAAGAAAGCTATAAGAACAATTGTAATAATACAACCCCCCCATATTCAAGACGTCATTAACTCACAATGAGATTCCAAGGCACGTCTATTGCCTGACACGTTATCGCCATTTGAGCCTTTCCAACCTGAACGACTACCTAAGTCAAATCGATAATCTCTGGCTCGGCTTTCCGTTTGACAACCCTTGGCGGATCAGGAATCGGCTGTGGAGGCGCCGGTGCCCCAGTCGCCAGTATTGTAGCCCCACGACTCGGCAAGGGCTGTGAAGAAACGGTGGGGTTTGCCGGCGCCGCCGCAAAGACTCCGCTTGGGGCTCTCCCAGGGGCAGTAATGGAAGCATTAGAAGGGCCTGGCACCGACACGTTGGTCGTTGGCGGGATACCGGGCATGGCGGCGGGCGATCTTAGGCTCGGCATAGTACCGGGCTGCCACGGGCCCGCCGCCGTTGCCGCCGCCGGTGTGTGCATGGCCCTCCCATGTCCCGATGTCAAATTCACCGGCCGCTTCCACAGTTTCTGCGCGATGGCAGGATAGTCCTCGCCGAGCAACAGCCCCAGCTTCGTCTGGTCAAACTCCTGGAACCTTTCGGACGCCTGCTTCTGCTTCTCCGCGTACTTTCTCACCTCCATTTCTCTTAACTTCGTCACGACCAGCGTGTCCGTTGCCCCCGTCCGATCGGTCTCGTGCGAGCACTGTATGCCGTTCCGCTCAATTTCCTGGTGCAGATGATATCGTGTCCTCTTATCGACAGAGAACCTGTAGATGAGCTCGCCAGGGTTCTTGAGGAATTGGTTGAGTCTATAGCAATCGAGGCAGGCGCAGCGCGACAGCGCCTGGACGAGCGTACCGCCATGAAGCCCCGACACCTGCATCGGAGGCTTCTGGCCGACGTAGTTGTCGCGGTAGGACTCAAGAACAGCGCCAAATATTTGCTGGTAGCGTGGCGTGGTGAGCGGGGTCTTTGTTACTTCGAGAACGGTAATGAGTTGCTGCAGGAAGGGAATCCACAGAGAATTGAAGTCGTCGGGCTGCATCTTCGGGGCAAAGCTCACGAGCTTCATGGCCAGCGGCATAACTGGGTCTTCGTGTGGTGGCCTGCTCAACTTTATGAGACCGTAGAAGAGATTGAGCAGGGCGATGGGGGTCACAGCTCGGTTGTTATAGGCGGCAGTGGCAGACGCTGGCGCCGTCTGACCATAGCTGTGCCTTGGTGCCTTTGGTATCTGCTCCTCAGTCCTGGTGCCGTGTACCTTGCTGAAGTCCAGCTTCGCCACAAAGTCTCGGGCGAGTCGCTTGTACAGTCCCACAGCTTCTTTGGATGGGAATACCTTTTTCATGGCATAGTCAAACAATATTGACAAGAACTCGAGGGTGAAAGCCGGTACGATGAGATGATCTTCGATCAAGGGCACGACGCTGTAGAAGGGGTGAGCTCTACGTCGAGATGAAGTGGTCTCCTGGTACGTACATAGAGGAAAGCCAGTCAAAGTCGGCATACTTCTTCGTGCTTGCGACTATCGACTTGCCATCAAGCCACGTGAGACGATTAGACTTGGTATAGGCCGTCAGGCCTCTGACGAGGGTTTCCCGCACCCATTGCCGAACTTCGTCGGTCAATGGCTGATCAGCCGGAGCAAACGCTTCTAAGGCGTCACACATTTCGAAGAAAAACATGCATCCGATAATAGTGGAGGCTAAGCTGTCGAATGCCTACATGGTTAGCATTATCCCCCACGCCGCAATCAGGCCCAGACGAGTCATACCCAGCTTTGACCTTCTCAAATGGCACATTGCCTTCGCCAACCTGCTCACGGAGCCATGTGTAGTACTCAGAGGGCAAGTTACCGTGAATCTTTCCAGCGACGCTCTCATAGAAGTCCCATTGCTCCATTTGAACGGCGGCTCGCAGGATTTTGCTCATGGTTTTGCCGTCCATTGCCGGCCTGGCTGTCCCGGGCAAACCGCTGGTCCTAGTCCAAACATCCTTGAGCGTGCTGAAAGCTGGTTCTCGGCTGGGCGCGTCCTTCAGTATCGAATCCGTGAGGTAGTTCAGCAGAAGCATGGTGTCTGCGCCACTGTGTGAGACCGAACCGAGAGATTGGCCGAGGAACTGGGCGATGCTGTCTCGGCGGATGATCAGTGCAGCCTGCGCTCGTCATTAGTCAAGCGGCCTGGGAATGGTTTTGGGAGACACCTACCGTCACGCAGTACCAGTGGATAGCTGTAGCTCCCTAAAGATTCACACCTCAGCATGCTTGGCAAGTCTAGAGTCCTGCGAATGCGACTCACCGAATTACCCGTAAATCCTTCAAACTCCTCTTTTCGGCTGACTCCCTCGAAGAAATCCTCATCTTGAAGACAACTATCCAGCTCCAGGACCATATTGCGGGTGATGGGACGTCCGCTTAGGTCCATAAGCACCTTGACATTGAGTTCTGTTTCAAAGACTTCGTCAATCTCGTGAGGAGCCGATTCGTCTTCTTCGCGCTGGCGGCGTGAGGGCTTGTAAGTGTCGTAACGAGAATCGTAGCCGTTGGGCTCTGCAGAACCATGCTCCATCTTCTCCGTCAGGGCCAAGAGCACATCAAACTCAAGCTCAGAGGCGAGTTCCTGCAGAGTCTGAACCACGGCCTGATCGCGCCCCTTCAGAGCTGCCAAGGAGACATTCGCTTCCGTGTACTCATGATCCAGGCCGTAGTAGACAAAGCTTGCTTCCAGGCTCTCGGCTCCTGTGCGCAGCCACCTCCTCAGGGTGTGCCGCAGCATGCGGGTCTCGCTTCGCAAGAGCCCGGCGGACGGCTGCTCGGCTGCCTGGTCGATCGTGAGGTTGTACGTCAGAACGACGCGGTAGCCATGCGTGACGGGGAGGACCTCGTGCTGGACGTCGGAGTACCAGCAGGCGAAGGACTGGTCGACCTCGGAGGTCTTGAACGTTTTCGTCTGACCGGCATGCTTCACGACCACGTCGCCTCCCTCGTGCACCGAGGGGAGACAGATGACAAGCGTTCCGAACATGCCGGGACACTTTTCGGAGCTGTGAAACAGAGTCAGCCGACACACCCTCCCGCGCTCCCGCCCAATACGTACTCGGTATGGGCCTTGAACATAGCCCCTTTCTCGTACACCAACAGCTTGTACAGCTCCGCGTTGACCGGCGACCTGATGCTCATGTCTTCAGCGACGATGGCACAAATCCTCTGAAGATCGGCGCCCCAACGGGGGCTGCGCAGCTCAAAGTGCTCCGGGCCCAGCTCCCACGTGTTTCTCACCGTTGTGTCGACAACGGTCTGGCTCCCCTTGCCAAAGGGCGCCTGGATAGCCTTGTCGATGACCTGCCTAATTTGCGGTTCCTGGAGCGGCAGAACGATGGGCCCGACGTCGTGCACGAAGAGATCCGGGTCCACGCGCTTCAGCGGGTGAAATGAGGCAAAAGACCCTTGCGTCTCAATGCTGTCTAGCGCTTCTAGGAGGTCGTTTTCGAAGGACCCGAACCTCCAAGCCTCTGTACTTAAAGCGCTGCTAGCCTCGGAGGTGACGTCGTCGTCGTCGCCGTCGTCGTGGTCAACGCCGTCGACGGCTCGTTGTTTTCCTTCAGGTTGCTTGGAAACCTCGGCGTCTTGAGCAGCCTCAGCAAGGTTGGTCATCTCAGCATCTTCGGTTGGTCCGGCGGTAGGTGCCTCGGACGCTGATGCTTCAGTCGCGATGTCCTCAGACTCAGTTGCAGCCACAGGCGCAGCCACCTCTAGGGGATGTTGCGCAGGCTCAGAGGAAGGGGCAGCTGCTGTCATTTCCACTTTATCGGTGCTCATCCAGGCTTCTGGTTTTCCAGACGTTGTACTTTTTTTTATTTAATAAAAAGGGTCCAGAACAGCTGGATCAGGGTCGTTGACGTCTGCACCCTTTATTGGTGGCTTGAAAAAGCAGACGCGACGCGTCAAGACAAACTGTATGTACCACGCAATAAAACTCTACAACCCCTATTGAACTCCGGGTACCTATTCACCCTTCAGTCCCCGTTCTCAACCACGTCTACCCTGGCAGACACAACGTTCTATCGCAGCCCTACGTGAACCCCCTCTTTCTCATACCCATCTACGTTTAGGGTGTGATCTTTTCAGACCAAGGATTAGCGATTAGGGGCCAAAACGTATATCCGACGTACATAACTACCCGGATATTGTATCCGACGGCGTATAAGCAGCTAAATTCAAAACCTAAAGTTATATAATATATCCTTCTAAATCCCCTACTTCTTACCACTAAAAATAGGAATTTATCCTTATAAAGCGTATTTTCTACTATATATTTTAGCGTTTTTTATTACCTATCCTAAGGATTAATACTAAAGTCTAAATACCTTAAAGATAATAGATAATATACCTCTAATAACTACTATAGATAATAACCTAACTACTACTATAATTATAGTTACTACTACTACTACTACTACTACTATTACTATAGCTACTATTAGTGTAGCTACTTACCTTATTAATAAGGTCTTTAAGGATAAAAGAGGTAAAAAGTAAAATATCTATCTAGGTAGTATACTATATATAGCCTTACTAGTAGAGTATTTTATTATAAGGTTTTTAGACTAATTTATTAATTAGTTTTAGCTTTAGAAAGCAGACTTCTATTAGCTAGTTAACTAGATATATAATAAGGGGTATCTAAAAGATATAATTAATTAGTTAGTTAAATAGAAACTTTTAGTATTTCTATATATAGTAAGGTAAAAGATAACTTAGTAAGATACAGCCTATTTCTTTTAAATTAGTTAAAGTAGTGTATTACGTACCGTTTAATAAGTCCTTACTACACTAGTAATACTCTATAGTAAAATAGTAAAGTAACTAAAGTAAGAATATATCTCTCTAGATATTAAACTATTAATAAAGGACTACCTTTTTACTAGCTGTATTAAGGCAGTTAATAGGACTCTTATTACTACGTATATACCTCTTAAGTAATAAAAACGCTTCTATAACTATAAGGGTTATATATTATAAAACGTACTTACTATAGTTTAATTTAATAGGTTATTCTTATATATATTAGTAAGAGGTAAAGGATTAATAAATAACGTAGCTCTAATAAAGTAAGTAGTTAGTAGGAGCTTCTTAGTACTATATAGGTAATATTACCTTAGTAATACTAGATTTACTTATAATAATAAGATTATTACGCCTTTTTTAAGTAAAAGATACTATCTTAAAGAATTTACTAAGGGAGGTTAAGCACTATAGACTATAAAGGAGTTATATAATATATACTACTTAAGACTTTATGTAGTAGTTAAGAAGGCGTTTAGCTAGCTAAAGAGAAAATAGAAGATTTTATAGTTAGTAACACCTAAATATTTATTTATAAACTAAATTTAATTTATATACGTAATAATAGCCTTATATAACTTTATTTTAATAGATAATAAAAGAGAGGTTAACGTAGTAGATAATAGTAAAGAAAAAGAGGTTTTATAAGTAGCTATATAGTAGGTAGATATAATAGTTAGAGGTAGGTCTATAAAAGAAATATACTATAATATTACTATAATAGTATAAGAAAATTAGCTTACTTACCTTATAGCTTATAAGTAAAAAGGCAGTATATTTAAAAGTAGTATATTTATTAATTAATTAACTATTATTATTTACTTTATTATACCTACTTAATAGAGAAACTCCTTCTTTCTATCTACTAATTTTACTACTAACTAAGTAACTACTATATAAGCTAACTTTATAAAAAATAGTACTACTTTTCCCTTTAGGTAACTAATATTTAACCTCCCTTTAAATAATAACTAAAAGTCGTTAATTACTCTTAATATATTATTAGACTTAGCCTCTTATAGCGTTATTAGTAGACTTATAGCTAGTAACTATAAGGGCGCTAGAGATACTACTACCTTACTTAAGGTCTTAAAACTTTACTTTATTATACTACTAAAAGAGGTAAATACCTCCTTTCTCTCCTACCCTAACTACGTTATTTTTTAATATAATAGTTATAGTATTTCTATAGCTAAATTTATTATTAGTAGTAATAATAAGCTTAGGTTTAAATTAGGGTTAAAGTCTACCTTCCTTTTTCTCCCTCTTACTATTACGTTAACTAACTTACTTTCTTCTATAGATATCTTTACTACCTTATTTACCTTATTAGCCTCTATAATATACTACTTAGTTATAAACTTATTAGGCTAAAGCTACTTTATCTTATCTATATATAGAAAGCCCTTTTAACGTATAGCCTAAAGGTATAAGTACTATATAATAAATACCTACTAGCTCTCCTCTAACGTTAATATTATCTTAGTTTTATTATTATACCTTACGCCTAAATAAAGTAAGGTTTTTACCTTATAATAGTTATATAGTAGTAATTTATACTTTATATATAGTGTTTTTACTAATATATATAGATTTACTACTCTTATTACTAGTAGTATATTATCTATTACTTATCTTACTACTACGCTACGTATATTTACTAATACACCCTTATTTACTTATTTAAGAAGGAGCTAGAGAAAACGCTATATATTCTTATAAGCCTATAAGGTATAAAGTTACTTTAGTAGTTAATAGTAGGCTAGAGGTAGCTATAGTAGTACGTTAAGAGGAGGAAGTAGTAAAGGAGTTAACTATAAGCTTCTTATAAGGTCCTTAGTACTATTAACTACGTTAGTATTATTACTAACTAGTAGGCTACTTTCTTTTAGTTAAAGCGTTATTATAAGCATAAGATTTTAATAATTCTAGTAAGAAACTAATAATAAGTAATATAGGCCCTAATAATCCCTCTATTATACCCCTTATATTTAACTTTAGTTATAACGTAGACCTTATAAAGTATTACTTTATTAAGCAGGCAGTTAGTAGTTAGTTATACTTTACGTATAACCCTAATTTAGCAGTACATCGCAGGGGTAAGTAGTGTAACCCAAGTTACTATTAGTTACGTTTTAGCCCCTAATTGCTAATCCTTGGTCTGAAAAGATCACACCCTTAGGTTATGCCACTTCATACCGTGATAAAAAAGTTACCGTTTGGGTTCTCGTTAATTATAGAAACGGCCTCTCGTTGCCGCTACATGAGTGTGACCCCGCATCTCTGGCCTCCACTATCGGGCCCCACCAGGACGACCTAATAGAGAATGCTAATCTCTCTATGGAATACGACCGCATGCATCATCGAACGAGAAGGTTGTCCTGCTCTCTGAGCGGCGGCTGGCCAAGACAAAGCGCGCGAAGAGGTAGAACCGCTGCGTGCAACCAGGGCCCACAACGGCAGCGCGCCCGGTGTCCGGGGACGACCCCAACCCGAACGCCTAGTCGGCCGCTGCCGCGATGAGGGGGGGGTTCTCGTGCGCTTCCGGACGGCGGACTGCCGCCGACGGACCCGCAACGCGTCCCGTGTCGTCGGGTCCAAATCGGCCTGGGGCTCCTGGCGATTACGAGACACAAAAGCAGATGGTAGTTGTGAACAAGCATGTGCCTTGCAGGCCTAGGCGAACAGAGAAGGGTCATGAACATGATGACCGGGAAAACCACTCCCGAGAAAGGTGACGGCGTGTGATCATCAACGACCAAGTATCACATCCTTTACGCATCCGACAATCACACAGCGCGAGAAAACTTAAGAAGAGCGAACATTGATGTATTCGTCTAAGCGGCTGTGCCGACCCCGGACCGTCTTGTATACTTTCGCAAGACCCGTAGGCCAGCCCCGGGTTGGCCCGTTTGCCGGGAAATTCCCTTATCCTGTGCCATCTCTACCTAGGCGGTTACCCCTTCGACCCAGACCCGTCACAAAAAGAAAAGAAGAGAGAAGAAAATTCCCAATGCCCATGACCAATTTCCAGGGTATTCCAAAAAAAAAAAAAACCCACTAAAAAAACTCCCAAATTCCCCGAAACCATAATCCAAGTAGAAGAAAAAGTCATGGCGTGTACTGTGATGCCGCCCATCACCAGTTTTTCCTGGTTTGGTGGTGGGTATTCAAAAAAACAAAAAAAGTCATTGACCGATATATCCGTGTTTCGTTAGGCCCCTTCTCTTCCCGTAGGGTATATCCAAGATTTGTGTGTTGCGTGTGTGCAGTACGAGTAAAGGGTGGGAAAAAAGAAAAGAAAAAGAAAAAGAAGAAAGCTCGGCCCGTCGACAGGGTTGACCGCGAGCTCATGCTAAGATGTCGGAGCTGTTGTCCGAACGTCGGTCGATTGGATATGCTGCAGAAGTCGTACATAGGAAATTGTCAACAAAAAAGGGCACCGGGCAGCGCTGAGTAAGTAGTGCAGGTTCGCTTGTCGATTCGAATGCTCTTCTTTCGAGGGAGGATCTACGTGATTGACCTGGCCATCTCGAGCTTTCAAAATAGCTGTTGGGTGCATGTTGTAAACCGCTCAGCCCCAAATGGGTACGTTGCGGTAGGCAGGCGAGTTGTAGCTGTGCAACACACGGAAAGGCGGGTGGCCGTTGGCATGCATACTCCGGCTGCGACTGTGGCTTCGAGAAAGACCTGGTTGAACAGCGTCAGGAGAGTTTTGTCTCTGCTGCTCCCATTGCTGTTGCTGAATTCCCATAAACTGCTGCTGGTAGTAACCGCCGGCCTGGCTGGGTCCCTGGGTGGCGGCAGAGGGCCCCCGAGCCACAGGCCCACGGTGCTGAGTGTAGCTGTCGTAACTCGACCGATGGCGAAGCTGCTGCTGCTGCGAGTGGTGCCCGGCTGGTGTAGCCGACCCTTGCGTGGCCGGGCGAGCACTTTGGCTAGGTTCGCTACCCCAACCGTTGGTTGGGCGCCACTTGTTCTCGACGCTCATGCGACGCATGGCGTATCGTTGCTCGAGCATTGCCATGCTCCTCCGGGGGCTCATCGGGGGAATGGATGGTGTAGATAGCGCACCGTCCAGTTCAGCTGCCGACGTCGATGGGTAGCTGTGGATGCTCTCGCGGCTGACCTGTCGAGGCAGAGCCGGCCTCCTCGTCGAAGGAGTCGTTTGGCTTGAATGCGCAGACTTGGGCCGCGGAGCCTGTTTCCGGGTAGTCTTGTTGTTTCGGGTGTGGAGACTGATGGGCGGCGATGACCTCCTCTTGGCAGTCACATCCATGGCCTGCGAGTGTCGAGGGGCACGCAAAACGGGCTGTTGAGGGGTTGGAGACGTCGGTTCGGCGGGGTAGAATGACCTCCTCATTTCGCGCTCCATTTCCGCCGTCAGTGTCATAGTCCGTTCGCGCGGTGACCGAACCAGCTGCTGACCAGGCAGCGCCAGGTAAGCCTGATAGAAAGGACCGTTGCCGACACTGTCGCCAATGCTGTCGATGGCAGTGATGTTGGACTCAAAACCGACCTGGATCTCATCTGCGCTCGCCTCCCTAATAAATTCCTTCCTGGCCTTGGAAGTGGAAGGAAGCGGCTTGCGGTTGATGGGGAGCCGAGGCAACACAGAGGCTGCAGCGTATGCGATGGAGGCCGGCATCGACTGAAATGATCGGCGTCTGGGCGTCTTGGGCTTCTCGAGAGGCTTAGGTGTTTCGGCGACGGGCTTTCTAGTCACCTGACTGCTATCAGCCAGAAGCAGAGACCCTTGCTTGTCCTCGGTGTGACCAGGGAAAACACTGCCAACACTCAGGATGGTGTTGAGCGTGTCCTTGCTGGCTTGGGGGCGAAGACCCAGTCGTTTGGTCGTTGTCGGGAACCGCTCAGAGTGCTGGTCGAGTTTCACCTGCACGTCCTGGGGCACAGAAGGCACCGGCTTGTCGGAAGGGTGTGTCGTATGGACAGCTGGCGGCCCTCGCATGCCGGATCTACTCATGAACCTTTGAAATCTGCCTGCGCGTTGAGAGCCGGTCCCGATACTCAAAGCCGACGACGAACTGTCGGGGCTGGCATCGCCCGACCGGATGGACTGCGGCGATATGGGTCCCTCCTTGGCCAGTTTAGCGCTGTCAATCACCGTAGGAGGACCCTTTCGGTCTTTGCGGAAAGAATGGCCGGCATTGAGATTGAGGAAGAACTTGGGCGAAGAGGCAGGCGTGGGGCTTTTCGGAGGAGCAACAACACCGCTCATGGGCTGCGGAGGCGGAGAAGTAGGGGGTGACGATGGCATATGACCAGTAGCGAGGCCGTCGGTGTTGGAAGGGCGGCCAGCGATTGGGCTTCCGTTACTGACGGCGGCCGTCGGGGAAGCGACGCCGTCCGACTGCTCGTCACCTGAATCCTCAGATGCGGTACAGCGACGCCGGGCGGCCTTTGCAGCAGATTGCTTGGTGTTGAATGACCTAAGAGAGACATTGGAGCTGTAGCCCGAGTCCGCCTTGGAGAGCGGTTTCGGCTGCTCCATGGTTGGGCTAGCAACGACCCCGCTATCAGTGCGAACAATTGCCTGCAAATTCCTCTTGGACTGTTCCGAGCGCAGTCGCTCCAAACTGGGTTTCGCATTCGGGTCATTTCTGACAGTTAGAACCTCGGCAGAGTATTCCAGTTGCACGTCGTCGTCTTCGAAAAGCTCATCTTCCAGAGCAGTGTGCTTGGAAGTGGTTTGCAACTCGGGACTCAGCGGCCTAAATGGAGTCAGCGTAAGCCGTCTCACGGTGCCTTACAAGAGATGGCGTCTTCTGCACGAATACCCAAGGGAGACTACTAACAAATTGGAGCGTTGACTCCGCGAATCCACTCTAAGGAACGACGTATCAATGGGACTGAGAGCAGTGCTCGCATGGACTGCCGACACCGTCATTTCGACGTCCTTGTTGTCAGAACGTAACCCACCCAGCTCCACATCCCGAATGAGACACTCTTCCTTTCCACCCTGAAACTTCTCCGTTGCTTCGGCCTTGGCCTGGGGCTCGAAATCCGGGCTTGGTAGGGGACTGGCAACTCCGTTCGTGATACGCAACGACCCAAACTTCATGGCGCCAAGCGGCCGATAGTCCATGTCCGAAGGAGTCAAAGCCCTTACAACTGGCTCTGTTGCTGGCGCAGGCATGTAATCGGGTTCGGAGAAAAAATCGGTAAGAGGTTCAGCCAAGGGTTGCTGTTGTATGGGATAGGTACTCGATTCGATCGAGTTGAGTCGCGAATGCCCACACGCTGGCGTAGTCGCAACGCTGTAGCGCAAGCTTGACCTTCTCGAGGCAGAATAGTCCGTCGGCAAGCGCGTTGCGAGGCCCGGCGTCTGGATCATTGAACGCCGCCGCACTGGCGCGTAGAGCGAAACCTCGGAGTTGGCCCGGGGAAGCTGAGGAATGGCTGGCTGGGTTGGATGAGAGCTCTTCCACGTGCTGGGCGATACCTCGAAATTGCTTTCGGACATGATGGAGCCTTCCTCGCAGGCTGCAAGATCCTCGGTCAGATTCAACAGCCTCCTCGACTCGTACGACATCAGATTGTAGTTGATAGATTGCCGGTTTCCAGGCATGTGCCAACTGTATCGTCAGGAGTCAGCTGGCGCCACCACACAACACAGTTCTCAAGAGTATACCATACCTTTCTACTTGCAATTGTCTCGAAGTATTCATCTCTTGCTGGGTTTCCCAGGTCATGGAGTTGGCCCTCGACATCCTGTCCGGGAGCGGAGGACTCGTTGTAATAGACTCTCTGCGGCTCTCATTTCTTGGCTCCTGAGAACTCTTGGATCGAAACAAACTAGCCCTACGCTTCCAGTTCTTCGTTGGTCTTGCTTCGGGCTCCGCCGCAGGAGCAGATTCTTCAACTGGAAGGGGTGCGCTGGCTTGCGACTCGCTCAACGCCTGAACCGGTGAGGGCGCTGATGAGTGCGCCTGTGTGAGCTGCGAGTTGGATCGAGATGGTGGAAGACTGGAGGATGCAGATCTAGTACGGCCATGGGAGCTCAACAGGCGCGACGCCTGGTGTGGGGGGATCGGAGAGGCATGGTTACCGACTCTCGGTTTCGACAACTTGTGAGGCGATCTCTTGCTGTTGGTTTCGACATGGTCCTCTTCATAATGCCGTGACTCGATGGAATGTGTGTTGCCCATTTTGACACAGAGAGCCGGGGCTGATAGTGCCCTGACGACTCGCCCAGATCGTAGAAGAGATTGCAGTGCGTGGCTCACACACAATGCAATTCGGGCAGGTTGGAAGACGAACACGGGGAGCGGGGCTATAGGTCGCGGCCAGCCGAGAAGAAGTGTCTGTTACGATGACGGGTTTGAAGTTGCCATGCCGCGCGAATAACTTTGAAAGTGTCGTCGTGTCTCGTGATCCTGGTGTGCTTGATTATATTATTACGATCCTCGGAGGTTCTGCTGCGGTGAAGGTCGGAAGAATGGCCCGATGTGTACGTGTGTGGGTGTGTATGCGTTTGTGTGGACCTTGTCGCCTGTAGCCTGTGCCTACCGAAGAGAAAACAAATCCAGCAAGAAAGAAAAAGGCGGTAAAAGGCTGAACAGGGCCGGACGCGATCAATGAGGAGATGAAGGGAAAGGGGGCGTTGGAGGGGTCTATAGATCACCAACTGGAGACCAGGACGAACAGAGAACGGTTGTAGTAGGTGGAGGGATAGAGGCAATTAAAAGTTTAGAATAGGTGGCACCGGTCTGAGCATTTACGCACCGGACCAGACCGAGCGAGCGTCTATCGATTTCGTCAACTCCACCCAAGGGAACGTAATGCCCGGTCTCCAAGAGTCAGTCGCCGGGATCAGTGGCGAGTTGTGCAGGTTTATCCAGCGGGTTAGCAGGCCTTGCATGCGGGAACAGGTGTCTGTCTGAGAGGATTGGACGGATGGGAGGTGCAGGAATGGGCCTCAGATGGCATCTGGAAGGAAAACGGACAGGAAACCAGGAGGTGGAACTGACGGTGACGACGTACATGGTTTGAGACGCGCAAGGTGGGTTGGGGTATAGCGGAAAAGGGGACAAAGTACCGCCTGCGGCAGCGAATGGGCGGGGCTATTCCAAGTTCCAAGACAGGCGTCGCTGTTGGCCCATGCAGGGCTGCAGTGGCATGCGCCTTGGCCGGTGGAACGTGGATGGGAGGGAGGGGAGACTGAGAGATCAGAGAGCTGCTACCAGGTAAAGTTGGGTTGGTGTGTGGACGGGGATGGGCGAGTGGCTATCCGTAAGGGTGTAGCGGCATCCAACTTGCATCGAGTCCCCAGTAAAGGCGGACGCGAGACACAGAGACGTACGAGACGAGACGAGACGGCCGAGGTAAGATGAAGGTCCAGGTCAAAGGCGAAGAGGGGGGAGGATACGAATTAGGTACCGTCTATCCGTACTCTTTACTCTGTGCTGGTCAGGACACCGGACAGTGCAGTGCAGGCGGGGGCCGGCAACCGTTCTTGTTGAGGATGGAGTGCCGGTGATGGATGGACGACTGGACGGGATGCGGGTTGGATATGGTATTTCGTCTGATTGATGCCATTCTGCGTGCGGTCTGGCCGGGAGTGGTTATCAGAACCTTGGCAGAGACTAGGTATTCGAGGCGGCCCTTGTCCCACCAATGGGTACCTACGCAGTATACCTACACATCTACAATGTAGTGTCGTATTGTCCTGGTCGAAATACTCCGCCAGCCTCTTCCGTAGTAATGTGTCCACAATTCCTGATTTTTGCGCAGCCGGCACCTCTTTACACTACGCAATAAGTACCTACGGATAGTGTAGGTAGTGTACTTAACGTAACTACGAATAACCTAGGTACACTACACTACTCTACTTATTGGGTGACCTGCAGCAGCAGCAAATAGCCCTGTTCTTTGGGTCTGGAGCCAGCCACGGCTGTCCGTCTAGTCCGGTCCGTGGAGCAGCTGGCTTTGCTCCTTGCCGAGAGGCTTCTGCGTCCTCTGACCTGTACAGCTGGGCTTCCAGCTGGTTGTGCGCAGATTTTGCCCCTCCGGACAACTGAATGATGGCCTGGTATGATCTGGCACGGACAGGTTGACCGAGCTCGCTGGAACCAAAGCTTGGGGCTGCCGGGTGGGGTTTGATTAGGGCGTCCGAGGTGCAGTAATGTAGGCACGATACGGCCGGCCAACGGACTCTGCGGAGAGTGCCATATTGACCCATGTATGTAAGGTGAGGACGGCTCGTTCAATGTCTTTGCTTTGCCAAGGCGGGCCATCTCAGATATAGGTAGGCGGTAGGAGGAGGGAAACATCTGGCTGAGAGAGGGAGGGAGAGAAACAGCACCAGAGGAGTTGATCGGGGCAGGGGCCGTGGTCAACGGACGTAAGTACAGGGGAGCCGAAGTGTTGGATGGGATCGACGTCAGTGATAAGTTGCATGTTTGGGAAAGGCACAGCGAGTGCAAGTCCAGGTCTCATCGAAAAGGATTAGAAACCAAAGTGGACGGTGGTTTGCACATGCCCGTCTTCCGACGTAAGGTGAAGCCTTCCCCAAGCTCTGAATCCTTGGACCAGATCGGCCCCGCTTCACTCTCGGTTCGTTTCCTAACTTAGCTTAACCAGATAACCGTGCATCTTGCTGTCATGTGTATCGCTGTGGGAGTGTGCAAAGTGTAACTCCATAGCAGGTTAGCCAGGTAATAGTAGATGCGCTTCTGGATCTTGTCCGCTTGGATGGGGAAATGGAGGCGTCAGATTCGCTCCGGACGGCGTCTTGGGCTTGTTTTAGCCAGAAGGCCACCTCTCAAGCTGTCTGTCTGTCAAGCAAATGGGGGCCATTGAGGTTGATTCATCGTCAGATGATGCACGCGCCACCTGTATCAACAGCCACAGGATGGTAAGGTAGGCAGGTATGCATGGAGATGGTTATACAAATACTACTGCACAGGGAGCTTTGCGAAGGCCTCAATGTACGACACCGGATGCCTCCTCTGGCCATCCGTGAGGTAGGTATCCACCTAGGGAAGGCGCCCCCATCTAGGGAAGGCAGGTACCTACCTACCTACCTTACCTACAAGGGATCCGTACTATAGGTACATTGGCAGGAGAGGTAGGTAGGTATGGTCCAATCACATAGGCAGTAAGTACCCAGGTACACTTACCTGCCTTGATTTCGGTCCATACCTAGCTCTGTTCCTTCTTCCCCTTCGCTTCCAGTCTTTTCTTTCCAAGGATCGGGATTCGAGGAGCTGGGGAGAACCACGAATGCCCCGTCTTCGGGAGAAGGTTCTGAGGCGAGGCAAGGCGAGGCAGATGCGATACAAACAAGTACGTACCCAAAGTGTACAGATCGGGTAAGGCCACCACCACACGTTGCAACCTGCCTGCATCCTGTTTGTTCCTTGTTGTCGCTCCTCTTTGTTCCAATCATCCACTCTCTCCATCGCCTTATCTCAACGTTGGCTAGGTGCCATTGAACCTGGAGCTTTTTCATCTCTCCCTCCCTTGCAAGTCGGCCAGCGAGCGGCCGTCATCCTGTCCTTTCCTGCCTTGGTTCACATCCGTACCAAATCTTGTCAAATGACGGATCGGCCATTTGTTCTCCTTCCTCCCCCCCTCTCTCTCTCCCCTCATGGCCTCGTTTTCGGACTGGCTTGCGCGGCGCCAACCTCTCTGTTTGAAAATGTCCAGGTGCCCTCCAGCAGGGATCGCTAGCTCACTTTCGATGATCGCGCGACCGAGTGCCTTTGGCTTAACGTCCCATTGCGTTGTCCGTGGAAAAATCAAGCGTTGATCCACCTCTGCCAGTGTGGCCCCCGTCTCGGCCGCGGTCCGACATGTCTCTCCGGCGGCCATGCGCTTCCTTCTCAACCGCCGCGCCGTCTTTACCCAGCGCCACGCAGAGTGGCATGGCACCACAGCATACCTATTCCTCCTTGTCTGCGGCTGGGGCCCAGGCTGTTCGCGGACGACGGAACAAAAAAAAGGCACTCGTTTCAGATTGTGCCACTTGACAATGATGGGCCACTTGGGACTCGCTGAGACCAGCATACCCTCCTCACTAATCGTGCCACTCAGCCAACCAACGTGCTCAGGCAACATGCTTGTTCCAGGCTAGCAACCAACCCTCATCGGCCCCGACACAGTTTGTGCATGCGAAGGGATGCCCGTCGTCGATCTTCGGCCGCCAGCAGCCACTCTTTCAACGTCGGACAAAATGATCTGAGACCGCCCACGCACCGGTACCTGGTGTTGACCACTCTTCCCTGCTGTCATCTGTATCTTCCTGTACTGTGGTAGGCATCAGACTTTTCTACTACTTGTAACCATGATGCTACTAAATATGTAATTTGGTGCTGCCGTTCAGACGATAGCCAAGCAACGGACTCGCTTCGTGCATCGGAGCACCTTGCTTGGCCGCCGCTCTGCCGTGGTAGCCATCGGTCTCATTCCTAGGTATTCGTACACTACCCACTCCTGAGAGCAACCGGGCACGCATGTCATTGGGTACCGCCAGTATCTTCCCGTGACTGAGACAATACCCATTTGATCGCTGTGCCACGCACTGGCTATTACCTAGCTCCTTGTCCTGAGATAACTTCATTTTGGGCCTGGTGCCCGCAACGGGACAACTGCTCCCCACCATAATTAGCGCAATTCTCGCCGCGAACATGGTTCAGGGGTGACGTAAAATTGCCCTTCCGCCTTCCTCAGGCCGCTTCCTCATCTACCCATACTACTACGTATGTAGAAGTGCAAATCATGAGGGACGGGTGGAACGAACAAGTGACAGTACGGATACAAAGAGCATCGGCTCCGGTTATTCGTCACTCGGCGCTCATACCTAGTCCGAAAATCCAATTTGCGTCGCCGGTCTCCAGTGCCACAATCCCCCACATCAAACGGGAGAACGACATTCTGCAAGCCACGTTTGGAGAACGTCATGTTTTCGCAATTCGAGTTTCCGTGTGGTATTTCCTCAGGGGACACAGATGACGGGCCATCGTCGGGACCGCCCATCCTCGGACTGCACACTTGCACAACTTGACAAAGCCGGTGGACTGTTATCCAAGTGACCGGATTGACAGCAAACGTGACGGGTCTCGCCCGCGCAGGAAACCCTCTAGCGGTATCGCACGGTTGCAGTCGCCAACACGCGTGCGTTTCTTCCAACCTTCTCACTTTCCTGCCTGGTCTCAGACATTGTCCAAGAGAGACACTGTGCCGCGCTGAGCTGAGTTGCCCCTTTCGCCCTTAACATCATGGGCTGATGGTGGCCATGCTGCTCGACTTGCCAAGAGCTGGGTATTTCCGCTTACATTAGTAGCGACTGCTACTAATGTACCATCCATTGAGGATTTCGTCCGGCCGAAACTGCAGGCAGGCAGTTTCTCGTATACTTCGCAGGACGGTTCTCAGAACCATACACCCAGCACGCTACGAGAACGAGGGCCACGCCGCGTGTGCCATCTATTTGGCCTGGCCGGTGAGCTGTGTTTCCATCGTTCAAACTTAGCACTGCTGCCGTCAATTCGAACAAACCCCGCCAACCCGCAGCATCGTTGAGACTGCGACGACCCTGTCTCGTCGGTAACTGATCTTAACATCATACTCATCTGCTGAGGCTGCCCTGCACTCTTTGACGAGGGTGTTTGCCGAGAATTACAGATGCTATCGTCAAGGATGGGCTGACTACTTCCCGTCCAAAAACCGTCTTCTACTCGCCCAGCTTGGCCGATGGACCCCCGACTCTGTTTCTTGTGACATGCCACGTTAGTGCACCGCGACGTCGGCCAGCGTCCGTCGAATCATGGCGAGTCGGATCCGCAGCGACGATCAAGCAAGCACCGAATCTGTTTCTGTTCGGAGCATCATCGGGGCATTTCAGGGTCTCGGCACGGGTGCGCGGCAGAGCTCCATATTTTAAGGCCCGATGATCATGCAACCCGAAGTGTTTGCGCCGCCGACTAGTGCTGTAGCAAGATTGATCAGCGCCCCCTCCCATCCCTCGCCAGGGCTGTTTTCTGCTCCTTGCGGTTGACCGATGCACGACGTACACCGGTAGTTCGGAAAAGAAAACACTGTGGCTGTCTACGACTCACCGTACATATTTGTCTCGACGCTGCGTCGATCATGACTTGCAACTTACTCACTGTCAATCTGGTAGCGACGTGGGCGACTCCAAACATTATCGCGCGGACAAGCTTACGCCCATCGACCGGTTTCGAGTCAAGGCCTGTAATTGGCCAGCAAATGACTCGAGGCTGCTAGAGCCTTTAGGACCGTCGTCCAGACCAAGCTCTGTACGCCAGACATAATGTGTCGCAGAAGATGATGGCAACCGCCGTAAAGCCAAGTATGAGACGGTGGAAGACGGACGTTTACCGCTGCGCGCGCTCTGCAGAAATAATGCATGTTAATCCTGGAGGCTTCGAACCGGCCGCACGCTCCCCGGGCGAGAGAGAAATGGTTCCTTGCGCCGATGTAGATTCCACCAGGCCGTCAATCGCAAACAACATGGATTGCGCGGCCGAAGATAGTAGGGAACTTGGATGGCGTTGGCCGAGACAGTCGACCGGGAACTCTTGGCAACCAAGGGGCTGCTCTGGAGATCGCTTCTTTGACATCCGGAGGCGCTGCCTCTCCGAGAATGAACGGTCCCCGCTGTTGGTAAGATAGGGCGACACGCACTGGTCCGTAGGGACTTCGAGTCAGGCTGCACAGAACAGACGATACCGCATCATGCCCAAAACTTCGGGCAAAACGGCGTTCCATGGGCCTTCCGGAACGTTTTGGTCGTCATTGCTCCCGAACGAGTCGAAGGAGCCAAGGCCGCACGATCGAAAGATTCCTTCCTGTTTCAAACCCGTTTCTTTTCCCCGACCGGGGCGCGACATTTCTCTTTACGAGCATTCGTCCAAGGGCGCGGGCTGTGTGCTGTCCCGACGTGGCCGTCGTACTGTTTCTTGACTGATTACTCAAGCTCATGAGGTAAAGGCCTGGGTCTTGCCTTTCGCAGCGGTTCCGCAAGAGCATGCGCTTGTCCGCAAGTTTGACCGAGCTCGTGCATTGGATATGCTTGAGCAGGCTTCTCTCTAACCCTCGGCGCAGCGGTTCCGGCGCAACATTTGGGTTGGGCAGCGACGAAAGGAGGCAAAAGCGCGCCGAAATAGAGCTGGATGCGGAACAACTGCCGTCAGGAGACCTGGCGGCTCGTCCGGTAGGTGCATGAATACCTTCTGAAGTAGGGGACCAAAGCTCTGGCCGCGCGTTCGGAGGTCCAAGTCAGTAGACAGACACAAGGCTTCTATTTAGGGCACGCATTGGTTCAGAGCAGAGTTCGGCCTGGTCACGTTTACAGTTTTGTTGATGTCTATGGCATGTAAGCAGACTGTTCCAGGACTTTGCCTTGTCGCGGAGTAAACGGCCTCTCCGGGACAGCCTCCTCATTCCAATCACGAGGGCGGACTGGCGAGGTTAGGGTTTGTCCGGATATCGAGTCGGGCGTCAGGCTCAAAGTGAGGAGGGAAGAGGTTGGAAGTGCATGCCAGAGAAAAACGTGATCGAAACGTCACTTGGGATTCCAAAAGCCGCCATTGTTCACCGAATCATCCAGACACATGCACGCATCCCCCCTCCCATTACTCCCCAATGACATAGGTACACCCCTCGTCGCCAACCCAGACCTCATGGACGCGGCCGGCATCGACGTCAACGCGGTCGCCAACGGCGTAGGTGACCTTCTGAGGCCTCTCGTCTTTGGGATAGGTGATGATCAGGCTGCCGCGAAGAATCAGATGAGTTGTCAGACCGCGATGCGAGTGCGGGGGATAGTGGGCATTCCTGAGCTTTGAGCGTCAGTTCGTGCAGTATGGGTTTTCGGGGGAGGAGAAGGGCGAGAGGAGTCTGGCAAGCAAAACATCACGTACGGTCCATCAGTCCAGGTAAAGACGTGGGGAAACCCCCATGATTTGACCTCGGCCTCGCTGCCTCGCTGTGACATATCCTTCTGAGGCATGGCAACGACGGTGACAGGCGCGGTCTCTTGCGGTCTTGCGATCTTTGTCGAAGGGCGATCGACTTGCAAAGGATTGCAAAGAAGGCCGTTGCACGGTTTGCGGGTTACGTCACGGTTGCGATATGATTTTTCCAAGCCCCGTGCTGCGCGGCGGGGGTTGAGGTGCTGCCTCGAATCAAGGTCCGAGAGTTGCAGCCGGCTGTTCCGATAAAAAACCAGGCTTGGAGACGTACCTTGGTGTACGGCGCCGATCTGATCAGAAAGGCCGAGTGATGGAGTGTGCGAATGGTCCCGTCGTTGAAAGTTTGTGTCGATGGTGAACGTTGACTTGCAGCGCCGCAGGCTCGAGTGTTCAAGCTCCTCCCGCCGATGCCGTTGTGGCGACTCGGGAGGCGCAGCAGGAGGGGCCGCCGAGCCAGAAGCCCACAGCACGCGTTGAACACGGAGGGTTCGTGTTGGGAGAAACACGGAGAAGCACCCCGGTGGGCAGACGGGACGGGCGAACGCTTTTAGTGGAGTCTTTTTTTTTTCTTCTTCTTTCTCTCTTGTTTTCCCCCTTTCGTCGTGGTAATGAAGTGGATATCTTTATTTTTATGTTTCGTCCTCTTTCCCCCCTGGCCGTTGTTGGCTGCCTGACGTTGCTAATACGATGCATACCCACGTACAGAGTAGTATCTCTTCGTTCGTAGTAGCCTAGCTGTCCAGAGTACTGGGTCAGTGTAGCAGTCCCTCGACGCTAGCATGCCCATGATATCACTGTTTGATGGGGATCGTCCTCCCCATACGAAGCGGCGAGCGACACGGACGCTTTTCCACCCCGCTGTCTGCCCGTACTACCCGGACGGAATGCTATGTTTAGCCCAGGTGGCAGATGTCGAGACCTCGCGATCTTGATAGGGGGCTAGAGCCTAGCGGACGTGCGTGTCTTGGCCACCAACACATTCAACCATGTCGCCGACGACGGTTTGAAATTCCGCCCTGCCATCGTGGACAAGTTGACAAGGCGACGGCCTCACGGGACGAACGGGCTGAGCGAGCAGACAGACGGATGGATGGATGCGCGCTTTGCATCTGTACGCGTGCCCTGCGGGATGGACGACGCCCGCTGGCTGTTGTTATTGGATAACGACAGCCTCCGGACGAGATTACCCCCGCGGGACCAGCCAGAAACGCCAGGGCAGACTCAGGCTTGGGGGTTCGAAACCAGCCGCTCCGCTACTGGAATTAATTCCCAAGTGTGACGCTCCACGTCGCGATGCAGATAGGGCTACCGGTACAGGACAGGCGGGCCAGGGCACGCGCAGACTCCGCCCCCAAACTGCATCCATTCATCCATTCGTTCCCTTGACGGCATCGACTGTCTGTCAGCATTCATCCCGTCGACGGATGCCTAAGATGACATCGGCTTGAGCCCCCCGGTCACCGAACTTCAATTCCCCAAGTCAAGGGAGGCCGAGGGCGGACGGGGCGATTTAGGCACCGAGGTAACCTATCAAAAACTAAAACATCAAGAAACAAGGAGGCAAGAAGATGCTTCCCGTTCCCGTTCCAATTCATCCTATTGCTGTGCCTGTGTATTTTATTCATTATTCACCCAGTGTTCGTCTCGTCGTGCCTTGCTGAGTCCCCCCTCTCGCTGTCTCCCCAGTATTAAACCAGGCCTGGAATGTCTCAACGGTAAGGAACAGCACGCTAAAGGCATCATTGACAGGGCAGTCGGGACCACCCACAGCAGGGATCCGGACCATCGGGGCAGCGCTGTAGCCTTCCCCATTGGTCGCCCTCATCGAATGGCGACCCCATCGGACGAGGCTGCCCCACCAAAAACCCCCCATTGGGTCCTCCCCCATGTCCTCAGCTATGCTGACATGCATATCCACGCCTCCCACTCTTCGAAATTACCCTTTTTTGCTGGCCGGCCGTCTTGGAATGTCTTCGTCCTCAATCCTCTACACGTCGCCCTTGCTGCTAGCTACCTGCCTTTTCTCTCTTGTAGATTCCCTCTTCTTTCCCTTTCGCTCCTTCACAGTCAAATGCCGTTCTCTCCAATGGGTGGATGACCCTATTCCCGACCCTGCGAAGCTGTACCCCTCTGTCTCTTACCTACCTATTTAGCAATACACTAGATATTAGCACTAGAGCAGCCAGTGAACCAATCCCCCCTCCCTCCCTCCGTCAATCGACCAGCTGGACGCCCGAACTGGTCAATCAGCAGCACACCAAGGAACTGAGCAGAGAGGCTGAGATCAGGAGGCAGGCTTCTCGGCCGGTGCACTCGGCCCAACATGTGTCTCCATGTACGTTGTCCATCGAACCCCGTGCTTAGAGGCGGGTGAGGCGCTTGACGCAAGGCTCCGAACTCCTTCGGCCCGCAGCGTTGGATACGTCCTCTCTGCAATCCTCACCACTCGCCTGTCTCGCTCGCGTGTCGCTCCCGTATTTCAGAAGCCTAACAAATGTTCCAGTTCTGGCGCCGTAAGGCCCCAAATGGCGAGCAGACTCGGAGGAAACGGACCCTCACGATGCCCCTGTGGTCCACGTCCAACAAGACCTCCTCCAACACCCTCAGGAGAATGGTTGGTCTCACCACCATCCTAGCACCTACGCACGACGGTTTCCACTTCAAACCCCCTCAGCCGATGCCGCTGATCAACATCACAAACGTCGACGGCGCGACCGACCCGTCCTCGTCCTCCGCCATAACCTCCGACCCGAAGGATGCCCCCACGGCCTCGACCCCCGACGAGATCCTACTCAGCTTCGCCATCCACAACCGCTTTAAGAAGATCTTTGACGAACTGCGCTCGCGCCGCTCCTCCTTGTCCCGCGACCCCTTCGTCACCCGCGAACAGCTACTTGTGTTCCTCGAGAACACCCAGGGCGAGAGCGACGTCGAGAGCCTTCTACCCGAAGAGAAGGAGAGATACAACTTTGGCGAATTTCTCGAGACGTGGTGGAGGCATTACGGCTGGGACGCGGTCCGTCCTTTGAGGAGCGAGGACAAGGACTTGGGCCGGCCCATCACAAACTACTTTATCAGCAGCAGCCACAACACGTACCTTGAGGGCAACCAGCTCGCCTCCAAGAGCTCGCCCGAGGCCTACAAAACGGTATGCTCAATGGAGACTTGTGGGAAGCCGGACCGCTAATTGGACTGTAGGTTCTCCGCCGTGGATGCCGGTGTATCGAGATCGACGTCTGGAACGGAGACACCGTCATCCCAACTCAGGAGGGCACCAGGTCCGACCATTCGAGGAACCTATCCGGCTCTTCCCTGCCCAATGTGGCCGCGAGCGTCAAGGAGACGGTTGAAGATATCTTCGCAGACCGCAACGGCCACGGCAATAGCCACAGCAGGAACACGAGCAGCGCCAGCAGGTCTCTCAACCCCCGCGATAGCAGCACACTGCTGGGGCCCGGCGAGTCCACGGAATCCTTGGGAAATACCCTCCGTCCTCAATCCGCAAGCAAGAGCCGCCTACCGTACCCGAAAGACGAACCAATCGTCACCCACGGCTGGACCCTGACTACCCCGTGTGGCTTCCGGGAGGTGTGCAGGGCTGTCCGCGAGTCCGCTTTCGAGACCAACGAACTGCCCATCATAGTCAGCCTCGAGGTGCACGCTGACAAAGAGCAGCAGGAGGTCATGGTCAGGATCATGAAGCAGGAGTGGGAAGGGATGCTGATCGACAAATCCTGGGAGGGCATCGACCCCCGTTTCCGTCTTCCAAAACTCGAGGAACTGAAGCGCAAGATCCTCGTCAAGGTGAAGAAGGCGCCCAACAAGATCGAGGTGCCTCTTTGTACAACGGCGCTGTCGCCCGTCTTTGCCAACGACGAGGACGCCTCGGGCTCTGATGATGAGCGGAACAGGGAAGTTCCCAAAGCACCAAGCACGCCCAAGATCGACGCTCCCGTCAAGGTTCACAGCGGAAATGAGCCGCCGAAGAGCACCAAGGTGGCCATTTGCCAGGCACTCAGCGGCCTGGCCATTTACACGCACAGCGAACACTTCAAGAGTTTCGAGACGCCAGCGGCCAAGAAGCCGAGCCACATCTTCTCCATAAGCGAGAGCAGGATCCTCGAGCTGCACACGACCAAGGCCCGCGAGATGTTTACTCACAACAAGAACTTCTTCATGCGGGCCTTCCCCAACGGCGCGCGCGTGGACAGCTCCAACCCCGACCCCAGCCTGTTCTGGCGCAAGGGCGTGCAGATGGTCGCCCTCAACTGGCAGTACCTCGACGAAGGCATGATGCTCAACGAGGGCATGTTCGCCGACGAGGAAGGATGGGTCCTCAAACCCATCGGCTACCGAAGTTGCGATAAGACCACCATCACCGAAGTTGACGCCGCGCCGCAGGGTGACCTAGAACTTGCCGTCACCATCATTGCCGGCCAACACATCTGGGCGGCCAGCGATTCCGACAGCAGCAGCAGCCGTGCCAAACACCTTCGCCCATTTGTGAAGTGCGAGCTTCACGTCGAGATCGGGGCTGCGAACGGCAAGGCGGCCGACGAGAATAACTTCAAGCTCAAGACGACGGCGAAGAAGACGGACCACCCCGATTGGGAGAACGGGGCCCGGCTCAGGTTTCCCAAGATCTCGGGGGTGGTTGAAGAGTTGAGTTTCCTCAGGTAAGCATATTTTCTCTTGGATTCATCCCTGCTCCGCCGGCACATGTCGGTCACACGTCTTTCCATTCGTGTGCCTCAAAACACATACGTCGTGCGCAATGCGCGGCTCCGCTGCTCTCCTTTCCCGTGCGGCGTGCCCAACCCTCTCGCAGAACAGCCCAGGCGGTGTAAGGGTTCCGGGCAGCAACGACTCCCAGCTCCCGACATGGCCTGATCTGTTCGCGGACGACACGCTTCCACCCGCCACACTCGCGCTTCGGGTGCAGAGAGGCCGTCGTGTAACGAAAGATGAGCCGCCGAGCGTGGTTCCATGCAGCAGCACCATCCCATCCCGCACAAGCCGCCAATATTCGGCTGCCAAGGCGGGCCCCCGCCTCTGACAGGCCGGGCCGTTGCACACCGCAACGGCGTTGCCGCTTCGCTCGCGAATCCACAGGAAAATATATCCACGGAAAACACGAACATGTAAAACATTGCAGCTGGTGACTGACATTTACCGTTTGTAGGTTCAAGATCGAAGACGACCCCATCGTGGGCGGAGATGAGCTGCTGTCGTGGGCCTGCATCCGACTCGACCGGCTGCGTCCGGGCTTCCGCTTCGTCCGGCTCATGGACACTAAGAACCGTCCGATTGAGGGTGGCAAGCTGCTCGTAAAGATCGACAAGGTGGTGCGGTGAGGGGTTCCCCGCGTGGGTACTATCACGGAAAGTTGAACAAGTCATGACGACGAGATGAGCAGCTCTACTATATCTCGACCTGGACAGGACGAGCCACCGGGAGCCGAAGGTGGGCGTTCTCTGCCCTGTTTCTTCTCTTTATATTTTTTTTCTTTTTTCTTGTTTTTTTTCCTCTCTTTCTCTTTGCGTTTTCCTCGGTGGTTTCTTTTCTGCCGTTAACGCTCGCGCATTATTATTTTTCCTTTTGGTCAGTTGCAGACAACTCGATACCTTGGGGGAGGGGAGGGGAAGAAAGGAGCATGGAAAAGGCGTTTTACGGAGCGGCGGTTTTTTGTTAGTATACAACCCGGAACCATTTCCTTTTCTCTTTATGTGGCGCGCGAGATACCTATTCATTTACTAGACTCTCATCTCTAATCCCCCACCCCCCGCCCAAGTTTTGTTTTTATTTTTTGTTGTTACATTGCTTGTCCTTCCTTCCTTCCTATTGCTTCTTCTTCTTTCCCTTTCGTCAAGTTTCCACCCTCGCACGGGGGGGAGATGGAGGAGGCTGGCATGGGATTCGTGTCTCGGGGAGTTTATTCCAGATCCCCATTTCAACGAGCGGCCGGCGGCCAGGTGGGGGTGGGGTGGGGAGAGGGAGGGCGCATCTTTCCCATCATCTTTTTCTACATCATTGTAGGGGAAATCGGTTCGGCGGGATCAGGAGGGGCACCAGCCCCCAAGGAGAGACAATCAGTCATATGAAAGAGAGAGAGGGGTCGCGCATGTAACTCTTTACGTTTTTTTTCCGTTGGGGGCCGGTGGCGGCAAGAAAAGGAAGGAGAAAGGGCTCTAGGCGAGGACCATGAGACAAAGCGGAGATGGCGCATGAGAGACACGAGGAAGCGAAGGCAAAAGCCGGTATGAACAGCACACACACATACATCACACACCATAGGAACCCGTTGGGGTCCGGTTCTTGGACGCGGCAAAAAGCGAGAGAGTAAACCGGATGACCACACACCACGGGCGCGCATAAGGTAGATAGAGAGAAACAACAACCAAGTAAGCCTTGGGGTCAACCATCTACATATTTTTTTCGTATCCACGTCATTCTGTCTCTCTCTCTCCAGCTTGGGGGCCGAAGATCCAAGCCATGTCTCTGAATCTCCGTCTCTCTTCTCACTGTTTCTCATCGATTCCTCCCCCATACTGAACAACATCTGGTTGCATCCCCCTCTGCTGGAGTCGGTCTCAGCCTGGTGGGACGCGACGCGGCCTAGCTTTCGTGACTGCCCGCCACACCGGAGCAAAGTCCATGTTTTCTCAAGTCTCTTGGCCGGGCTTTGTTTGAGACATGTGTCTCGAAGCATCTCAACACGTCGCAAAACAATCTTTGGAAAAAAGGAAAACCAAACATATCTTTGGGGGTGGATGGGGCGGGTTTCCTTCCCTGTTTTTTTTCCTTTTCTTTCCACAACCGAAAACGAACGGGCAGCCGCCGGTCTCGCTCGGGTGGGCGGGATGAAGAGGCGCGCGTATCGCAGACGAGGAAATGATGTGTTCGTCCGTCGCATCCTTCTTTCTTCGCTGGCCCTTTCGCGGCCACCAAGGTGTTAGCTGTAGCTGGCCCGTCCCGTATGTCGTGGAATGCCCAAGGTGCTTATTTCACCCGGCTTTGTGCCGCAACCCGGGCACGACATGCTCCTCTCGTCGTGTGACGCCGGGAACCAGGATCCGACGCGGCCGAGCAAAGGAGCCACCCGCTTCCGCCACCGGGCCACAACGTCATTGTAGTGCCCTATCTGCCGCCGTCTGTGGTAGACGTGCGTGCCGAGTTGATAGATGCCCGTACAGGTCGCCGTCTCCCTCTCACTTCTCACCGATACAAGTTGGATGCGGCCCGATTGGTGCTACGGCAAGGCGTGCGTTACGTCCATTCCGAGTCGCCCCCAATATCTCGCCAATACCCCAGTGCGTAGTCAAATCACGTTCCAAAAGGCACGGTTCCAGACCCTCCCCTCCCAATTCCGAGCCTGCTGGCGATCGTCTGCGGATGGGCAGCGCTACTGCGAGCCCGCAGCCCACAGGTTCATCATAAGACGATGCAGCCCTGCCCCGCTGCTACAGCTTGGCACCCAGAGATGCACGATTGGCAAGTCGGTAGCCTCGATACCTACCTAACCCGGTGACACCAGTTGCGAGCTGCAGGTTCGGCATTGGTCCAGGATGCTACCGAAAAGAACAGACGATGCCCGGCGGGGGGCTCGTCGATCTCAGTACGTCTTGACCTAGGGTGTGGGCTTGACGGTGTGGCCATAGGTGCTCCAAGTCCAGCTTAGACGTTGGCTGTGGGGCAGGCTACGTCCTCGAAGAAGAAAGCAAGGGTTGAGACTGGCTAATGAGTAGGCCTCTCCGCTGCTTGTACGTGAGACAACAAGAAGAAAATATTGGCTTGCAACGCCGGGAAAGAGGCTGCCTGTTGCGGCCCGAAAGTAGACGACTTGTCAGTTATCACCGAGAGTCGATATGTTCCGTTACAGCTAGTCCAATTGTAGACAGCCCCCCGAGAATAAGCTGCCACTAGTACAGCCTTTTCAGTTGTGATATTGCATACCGGAGCCATTGCAACTTCGCGTGACCTGTCCAAACCACATTGCAGCTCGGACGGGCACCACACGTTTCTCCCTGAACCGAGGCGCAAGAAGCCGACCAAATAAAGTTGACAGGTAACATGCGGCCGGTTGGAACATATGAGGTGCGGGTTACCTTACGGTGCGGCAACTAGGGCGGTTTAACAAGACCGCATCAGCAGAGCTGATTAGCACATGAGCATCAAGGATCGGGTACTCTGTGCATGGATGGTCGTCCCAGACACCATACACGAAGGGCAGAGATTCCGAGCGGTGAGACACCTGTTTGCTCTGTCATTTCGAACCTTCGTTTGGCGGAGTCGCCATCGAGATGAGAAATCTCGACCCGACCTTTTCGGTAAAGACGATCCGAGTCGGAGGCGGTCAAGATGCAACAACCCGCTTCTGTCTCTCGGTGGTACATGTGACCATGTGGTACAGTGGCCGTAATGCTAAAGGACAGTTCCGACAGCTTGGTTGACTAGCCAGGTATGCCTGTCGTTGGCAGAGAGGCAACCGAGATTCCGGTGCCAGACATGGAGTAATCAGGAGACCGAACGAGGGCGGCATCGATCGTGGATCATCAGATGGAACCTCAAGCCGGGGCCCGTCTGAGACTTGAACTTCCAAGGGTGAGGCTCGCCTCTTGTAGCCTCGACCTATTGGACTTGCAGGAGTTACGTGTCAAGCAGGGCAGCAACCGACCAAGAACACGGAATAGCCATAGTCCTTGACAAGGATGCTGGTGTTCGACTTTTGAGGCTTGATGAAATCAGCCCGCTCCCAAGCTGGGGGTACACTACATCGCATCTTCATGGGTGGCTGCATGCGTATGACGGCATTTTCATTAGCAAGAACAGCATCTTTGTTATTGGCGAGCCGCCGAGAATGTGAGGAGGATGCTTGCCCGTGTTTGATTGATTATTCTTTGACTTGCTGACGAGCTCGACATGTGATACATGCGTGACCATATACCTTAAGGCAAGGGAGAAAGCTATGGGTTGCGGTCAAACAGGGCGGATGTGTTCAACCAGTCTCGATCACTGTCGATTGACGCGAGCCTCAACAAGCGGCCATCAAGCAGAGCCTCTTGGGGCTTGCCAGATCTCCCGTCATCCTGAGTCAGTGACTAGTCAGTTGGCTGAAGATTTCTTATGGAGTTACATACCGTGTTTATAATAATGATAGTCAATCAAACCAAAAGCCGGCTCAACGACTGGGCGATCGTGGCGGAAGCTCAATCTTGGTCGGGCGATGTGGTTTCGTAACCAGGCGATGTGGCTAATGTGACATGTCGTTTTCTAGACAAATACCTCAACGGAATTGGCTATCGTGGCCAGTACATCGGTAGACATTAACGGATTTCGACACAAAACCTGATCGGCTGTGCATCTCATGTGCTATGTGACAGGTCATCTCGGTGAGTTTGCATGCTCGACACGCACGCACTAGATGCGTATTGGATCCCTCAAAAGCCCTCGTGCCGACCATTGGATGGCCCTACACACACCGGCGCCTGCGCCAGTATGTGGACCAGCCAGGAGGCGGTGGTTGGAAGGCGAAGGGCGATGGCATTTCGGTTAGTGGCTACAATCAGTTGGTACGATTAGAGGCTCAGTTTGTGGTCCACTAGCGTTGGTCAGAAATGACAAACGACGGGATTTTGGTGTAAAAAGCCGATACATCAATCTGCCTGGCAGGCAGGCATATGAAACCGTATGATATGAGACACGAGATTTTGGATGGCGCCCTTGGCTCGATACATGAAAAGGCCGATGGAGATTTCGGTAACGGGCGGATCGAGAACTAGGATCCAGATCCAATCGATGGCTGTCGGTGAACCTGCCCACACCCCAACTCGGTGCCGCCGCTTCTTGGACCAAGACGAGGATACACATGACCGTAGGGATCCCTCGAGCGCGGGACAAGCCGCAACTCCATAAATCATCCATCAAACAGTGAGCTTCGACCCCTGTTTGGTTGAACCTACGTAACACAACCACCCCGGGCCTGTTGAGGTGACCAGGCGCATTGCTTCAGAAGCACAACAGGATACACGCGACAGCAGTCGGAACTGCAGCCGGTATCCCCGGAAACATAATTCTGGAGCTCTTGGGCGAAGGTCGTGTTATACGATGGCCAGCAGGGCGATGGAAAAGAAATAAAGCGACATCGTTTCATGGCGGACCGGATTAGCATATATGCCAGCCTCACGAGCATCACTCGGACAAGGAGGAGGCTCGCAACACACATCCATTGACGTCTAGCCTTTTCATAAAGGAATCTCGTCTTGTGGCGGAAAAGATACATAGCGCGTGGGCAACGCCAGATTGCGGGTGGTGACGGCGGATGCTACACAAGGTCAAGCCGGACGTAGGCGGTAGTGCGACCACCTCGAACCAGCACTCTGGGATGGGGCTAGATACCCGCCCTTTGCAGTAGTAGGTATACCTACCGTGGCCATCAAAGCCAGGCCCGCATATGGTAGGCGCTGAAGGGAAGATGATTCTTCTTCTTTTCTTCGATCGTTGACGGTTTCTGGTGTAACCCAGTCGGTCGATCCAAGCTAGGGCCTTGGGGGTGATGAGTGGCATCCCGCCGGCTTCAGACGCACCCGACCGTTGACGAACAGGTAGGCCGATGGTTGTTCGACAAGTGCCCAATGACAGGAGTCTCGTCGCCGTTGAGCCGTGCCGCTTGTGTACGGTGGCAGATGTTGCTTCAGAGAGAGTGGACACGATGTGGGCAGCCGCCCCCCCCCACCGGGCACCGTTGGCCTAAGAGCTCATAACCCTGCCCGATCGATGCGTGACCAAACTGTTGCAGAATGGCACGCTAAGGACCCACGGTTGGGAAGAGAGGGGGGATGAGCAAGAAAGAAAAAAGCAATTCCGAGCAAGGGAATCGTGGCGCAGGGGACGAAGAAAAGAAAGCAAAATGGGAACACCGGGTGGGGACATTTTTGGGGGTGAACCAAACGCGATCTGGGACTCGCCAGAAAAAAGGAAGCATGGGCTCGCGTGGTCCATCTCGAGCAAAAGAATGAAGAAAACAAATTTACCTGGCGAGAAATTAGAGGACAAAAATAAATCGGAAGACCAGCGCGGGAGAGGGAGGGGGAGCGGCCGTCTGATTGCAGGACGCGCGCGTGTGTGTGTGTGTTGAAGCTTGCTCTGGAGCTCTGGAATCGTAGGTTTGCTCTGGTACAAGATGAAGGGTGTTGGCAAAAAGGGATATTACGTAGATGGGAGGGAAGCCAGGTCCGAGAAGGTAGCGAGATGGGCAGTACTCGAACAAGGCAACGAGGGTCAGAGGAATGGATGGCGTTGATGTTGATGTTGATGTTTGCCCGAGGTCTTGGATCTTGCAATCGGAGATCCACGCACAGGTTGCACATGTGTGTGTGCGCGCGCGGCAGGTCTGTTTCCCCGTAGAGTCGGACAGGAAACCGCAGGGACTGTAAAAGTGAGTAAGGCATACCTGACACAAGGAAACGACATGTCATCTCACTCGCCATGGTCACTCGACCCCGGATCGCAACGCAACGCAACGGTGCATACTACGTAGGTAGATGATCTCTTTCGCCAGCCCCGAACACCCTTTCCTAGACGGGCGGTACGTTCACTTGTACTTGTGATAGCCGACGTGGGTCTGCAAGATGGTTTACGATGCGATGCAGGAGCAGGGGCGCATGGAAGAAGGAACGTGTGAGCGTGAATGTCCGCGTGGATGTGGATGTGGATGCGGTGGGTGTGCTGTACCAGTATACCCAAACCACCTTCCTCCCCTCCTTCTGCCCAGACCTGACACCGTTGGTTGTACCTCGCAGAGTTCTTTCTCAACAAGAAGCATGGAATCAACTGCTCCTGCGCCATGGGTTGTCTTCATTGCCGCGGCCGCCCCTCCCCATCCCCACCCCTCCTTCATTTTTTCTTCTGCGCATGCTGTCTCTCGAGAACCGAGCCGATCGGTATGCGAAGGAAACAGTGTCATGGGGTGTGGACCGGTACCGGTATATCGAGCCATCACCGTCTCAGATCTGAGCTGCTTGCACCCTCCCAGTCAAGGCCGGCTGGCCCTTGTCTACCTACCTATCTCTCTGGTCTGGCCGTCCCGGGACGACAGCTGTGGCGTAGCCTTTGATGGCATATGGAGCGCAAGGAACACCATAATACAGTACAAGCAGTACAGTACACTAGTACAAGGCAAGGCAAGGGAGTGATTGCACTCGGAGGAATGCCGGGCTAAGCCAAGGTTTCGACGTTCAGCTTCCTATCGACGGGCTTGACGGGCTTGACGGGCTAGCTTTGCGAGCGTGAAGGGGGGGAGGAAATGTATTACACAACATGACGGAGCACGCGGTAATTTTCCGACAAGTGACAGAATCCAAAAGGAACGCACCGATCAAGGCGACACAATTGGATGCGCGACGATGGGTTCAGTGTGCGAGAGTGGGTGGTATCGGATCTGGTAACATCTTAGCCCGGCACGCACAAGGGTAGGGTGGAAGGGGGGGGGGGGGGGGGGGGCCCCGGGTGG